>CM029376.1:5306263-5541263 GCA_017165825.1 Hepsetus odoe
ATAAAAAAGGTGCATTTTCACCCCTTTTCACATTTTTTTTCATTCAATATCCAAAACCTTTTGATAGATTTTGCTCTGAAAACAGCATGGCTATTTTTTTACAGTTTAGTAAATTTAGTATGCTGCTCAAAGGAAATATGTTACAATTAATAGGCTTTATGTTATGCCTAGTGGAAACCCCTAGTTAACAGGTGGAAATGTTTTTGTGAAGCTGGTGCGTTAAGGGGAGTGTTTTGTATGCAGGGGTTAAAGTTTTGTGATGATGCTCTTGCTTAACAAAACTTTTATAATGCTGTGATATAAACCTGGCTCAGCATGAGAGAAGCCAGCCTCTCGCTGCATGACCATGTTAACCAGAGTGAAAGTGATCAGAGTAGATTCATAGCTTTTAGCTCAGGTAGGTTGAACAATGATAAACAAATGAAACAGCAAAACAACAGCCTTGTGTTCATGTTGACTAAAAAAGTTAACAGAATAACCTTGTTGGTATTTCAAAATACAATGCAGTGTGTGTGTGTGTGTGTGTGTGTGTGTGTGTGTGTGTGTGTGTGTGTGTGTGTTGTGTTCCCCTTCTCTTCTACTCTTTCAATCTCTCCCTCTCTAACTCTCTCTCTGCTGAAAGGTGTAGTTTCCCCCTCCTTCTTTCTTTATACCCAGATTGTTGTAGCTTTAGCGTTTCATGAGTCTGAAATATATTATTAACCCTTCAGAACAACAGAAATATTTATTTCCAGTCCTGAAAAGTGTTTATCAAAGCAGGATTTTTTGTTATACCAAACCATTATTTGATAATCTTTATGCTTTGAGCACCATGTCAAATGACTGTATCTACCAAATGCTGAAAATGATCAAAGTCAGCCTAAATAATCACAGTCATCTTTGTGATTATGTTTCAGATGAGTGTGTAAAACATTGTGAGTAACAGATCAAAAACCAAATGCAATATAGTTGTTTTGGCTTAAATGATCTCAGAACCATGGATACCATTTTTTCTTACCATGGATACCATGATGATAAGCATCAGAAACACAGAAACATTCATGAAGGCCTCTCTTTCTCCCTCCACTCCTTTTTTCAAGCTTTCTTTTGCTCTTTCACTTTAGCATTTGGTTGGATGGCATTTCAGTTACACATTACAATACAATACAATACAATACAATACAATACAATACAATACAAACACTTCAAATGTGTTCACAACCCATTTCAGCCACATAAACAGTGAAGACTGTGGTCTGAAATGCCTGCAGCATCAAATACATTTCTCCTCTCCTCCAATGTTGCAGAGTCTGCAGAACTGATTTCACCCAAAGACCATAAATTGAATCATACATGTGAACACGTCTAATTTAGGTGATATCTTTTATGTTGAAATTGATGGTAATGGGTGGCAGTGCTAAACTACTACAAGCTATTCAGCACCTTTACTATGAAAAAAAGACCTTTTGGTGAATAATATGCTGGGAATTCTGCTACACTGACATTGTTTTGAGTAAAGACTTTTTGCTGATCTATTGAAAAGTAAACCTCAGGTTTGCCTCCTCAAGTCTACCACCTCATACCACCAGACAATAAATGCAGCTTTAGGAGGTGATGTCAGCTGTCCCAGTGTCTTATACCTGCCTGTGGTTGCTACATTTTTATCATGGATATTTTTTGGACATTTGACAGTTTTACCATAGCTTTTCACTATCCAAGATATTTGTCCTGGGTGTGAATTGTGCAGAAGCAATAAAACTCTGCTTGACTCTGCTTCATCTACCCGATTTACAAGATGTCCATTGGAGAGTAGCAGCTCCATAAAGTTTTCGAATACGGTGCTTCCATAGTACCATTAAATCAGGGCTCTGTCAGAGGGCGACCTGTTAACATACTGAGGGAAAGGAGCTTGTTTATCAACACTCAGCTGCCACAGTGTGATTAATGCCGGGTCAAGAGAGGGTTCTTTGCCCAGATTTCAGCCTTTTGTCTGCCAGGGTTTCCAGCCATGCAGTACGATGCAAGTGTACTGAAGCTTTACTGAGTACACTGAAGCTTTAAGCGATCCAAGTAAACTGACAACTTGCCCTGGCAAGTATGCTAGAGAGAATGAATTGATTTAGAAAATGTTCTCTCTCTTCTCTTTTTTAAAGGATATTCTACATGTAACCAATAAAACATCAGAGGTAGTGTGGTGCCACAAATAAAATAATAGCTGTGATTCATCCACTGTGATTCATGACAGCAATATTTTTGATTATCAAAAACCTCCAGTGTTCAAGCAAGTCCAAAAAAATCAAGAAGAACTTAAAGCAAATAAATCCCCAAACAATGTATCAAATGCGCTTTAATAAAGGCAATTCATTCAAGCAGTTAAATAGAGCATTCTGTCATGAAACATGTGCAACCTGAAGTAAATGTTATAATAAAGAACATTTATAATACATAATATAATAAAGAATATAGAATAAAGAACAATTAAAATGTTTAAGGAAATGTATTTTATTCTAGACTTTTAACATTTAATTTAATGTAAATATTTGATTACCAGTTAAATCATTGCATTTTTATTAAATAACATTTGAAAAAAAAAGGCAGATTCCTTTTGTGTTAACATCATTTGAGAGAACCCATGGGGCCAGAAGTATTTCACCAAGCTTGTTGATATACTGTAGTTGAGCTATTCATCTACACACTGAAGTAGAATAAGGCTTTGCCTGAAGCTTGCCAAGTTACAAAATGTTTAAGAATGAAACCACAGCAGAGTGATGGAAATTGCATTAACGCATACAAATATGTTCAGGTTTGTACCCTTCAGCTGTTATTGTGTGTATGATCTGATCTGATACGAGACTGTGTGATGGGAATGCAAATGGACGGCTCTTCCCTCTTTGGCTTCAGTGTCTGGAAAACCTCACAGTTAATAGAATCACTTCAGTATGACCTGACATTCAGCCAAACGACTCTGCAGAAATCAATAAACGTCTGGCTCTGAAGCTGCTTTAAATGCTGGTGGTGCCCACGGCCCATTTCGGCATAGTGACGCGATGCTGTTCCGGGTGTTGCATCAGCCATACACAAAGAAGCTTATTACTTATTCATAGAGGAGAGGGTGGCAACAAAGACTTTGGAAGAAGATGGCACTTCCATGCAGTGTATTGCTTCAAATAATGGTTCATTCCACAACTAATCGGTCCACTAAGTTCCACGTAGCTTAAGTTCCACCTTTACTTTATGCAACAAGCTATTTCTTGTTTCATGGTGCACAGTAATAACAGAACCAATTTAACTCCAGCACCCTCTACATTGTTTTGTAGTTTGTCAAAATGACTGCATATGGATCATATGAACATTAAAATCTCATTTTTAAAGAAAAATTTTATTGATAATAAAACAACTAGATCATTTTCTTGACTAGACAATGTTCTGCTTCCACATTACTTACTTTGTTGACTAATGTTTGCAGTGATAATACACTACAGGATGGTAATTTTGCAGAGAGAAGGTGAAGTGTGTGTTTGTTTTCTGTTTTGAAAGAACAGTTTGATTTAGTTAATGATAAGGTCAGACTCCTCATCCAACACCAGTTGATTTTGCTTCATGGCACATGGGATGCTAGGCAAGGGCACACTCCAAGCATAAGCAATTAACTTGAAGACAGATTTGATTAACACTCTTTGGATCGCCCCTCCCCTCTTTTCTAGCGCTTCACAACTTTCCTTTCTTCCCCCTTTATTTCCTGCTAAAGCTGAAATTATCACCCAAGTGTAATTGGAAGGGATACGTCATGGTGCGTGGGTCTCTGGAGATTGCAGGCCTGTCTCTGCAACTCCAAGCCTGCCAGATTTCCGGATATTTTTATGCTCAGTGATTGCACAGAGAAGTCAGTTACCTGTGTTGAGCACTTTTTTTTGCATGGGAGAACAGTCATTATAGCTTGCCTTTGGGGCTTTATGTAGATCCTCCCTGCATTCTTTTTCCTTTAAAGAGAGACACTACAGACTTCTAAACCCTCACTGGGAAACCCCTGCCGTCATCTTGGAAGGTTTTCTGTTTCTCCACCAAGGTGCAACGATTGAGGGGATTTTCAAATGGCATTCATGTTAGTGTATGTGTGATGTATATGTAATATATGCATATATATATATATATATATATATATATATATATATATATATATATATATATATATATATATATATATATATATATATATATACATTAATGCTTTAATGATACCTTACTACCTTTTGCCTTCAAACCAGCATCAGTTCTTCTAGCCCCCACAGAGCCCTGATCTCAACATCATCCAGTGTGTCTGGGATTACTTAAAGAGACAGAAGGATGTGAGGAAGCCTACATCCACAGAAGATCTGTGGTTAGTTCTCCAAGATGTTTGGAACAACCTACCAGCCGAGTTCCTTCAAAAACTGAGTGCAAGTGTACCTAGAAGAATTGATGCTGTTTTGAAGGCAAAGGGTGGTCATACCAAATATTGATTTGATTTAGATTTCTCTTTTGTTCATTCACTGTTCCATTTTTGAAAGCATTCTTTGTTTACAGCATTTCTTTCACACCTGCCTAAAACTTTTGCAGAACACTGTATATATATAAGAGGGAGAGAGAGAGATCTTACTTTCAAACCTTTTTTGCTGAGCCATAAACATATCTGAAAAAAAATGAAAGTGACTATTCTTGTCATTGTGTGTACACAGCACAGCACACAGTGAACCACAATAAAATTGGGCTTCTGCATTTAACCCATCCACACACCGTGCAGCAAGGGGCAGCTAAGAAAGCTGCCCAAAGAGCAGTGACAGTACTTTGCTCAAGGGTACCTCAGGGCAACCTACTGGTGAGGGAATCAAACCCACAATCTTCTGATCCTGGGCCAACTCCCTAACCACTAGGCCACCACTGCCCATCTGTACCTTTAACTATTATTTAAAATGCTATAACTCATATTATTCACAATTCGCTTTTCACAATTAAACTGAACTATGTAAAATCAAAGCCTGTTTCTTTGTCCAAGACTAAGATCATTAATGATTCGATTATAAATACAGGTCATGAGTCATAACTCACGTTTCAAAGAGCACGGTGCATCTATGTTTGCAGGGCTGGTTACAGTGATAAGGTCAGATTTAATTTTTTTGCAGAGCTACCTTTATAATGCTATTGAGTTTGCTGCAGCCATCCTGTTTTTCATTATTCAGTGTAAATGACGCCAATGTTGTCCCTTTCATTCTTAGCTCATTTTGGAAAGATCCAGGGGCTGATTTTAATCTCGTTTATTTTATTTTTTTTCATTGTAGATGTATTTCCTTGACGTACTGCATACAAGACTGAATCTGTCCCATGGATAGAATCTGTGTCTTGCCCTCACATGGGTTTCTATCAGTTCGAGTCAATTGAGCACAGTTTAAAATGTGCCACAATAACAGATGCTAATCTAGTGCCTAATTTCCATTTTTCTATTTAGGACTTATTTACAGAGTAGCTAAAATGCAAAAATGACTCTTCTGTGTTTTAGATCCTAGCTATTTACTGAAACGTCTACCCAGAATTGGTGTCTACCTAATCAGATTTCTTTTTTATTTATTTTGTTTACATTCTTTCCAGCTTTCTCACATTTATGCTTTGAAAAGCCCAGTCACATAAAACCACAAATGCTGGGATGTACAGTGTCTTTGGACTGCTAAACACACCTGAAGGAGAACACTTACTGCCACAACAGATACTTTCATTACACTAAGAGGAAGCATCATCCTACCCACCTATAAATAGAGGTTCCTCTCTGGGACACCCATCAGTGATGACTGATTACATTTCTTTAATATTACTTTTAGCGTTTATTGAATTTTATTTTAAAAAAAAAACATGTTTTAAGGTTTATTTTATGTATTTTATGACATATGAAAAAAGAAATACACTCCATTTTATTTTGTGGGTTTGCCTTCCAGTTGCATGAAATCAAGCACAAAATCTAACTATACTTAGAGTCATAATGTGACTTACTTTCGACAGGATTGTAATGCTTGGGTGGTGTGGGCTGGACATATGCACATAGCCAGGAGTCTGTGACTTAACTTTATTAAACATAATAAACATATAAACACCTGCATGTGTGAGAATTCCAACTCAAATGACTGATGCCCTGCTCTGATTCACTGGGACCTTTAAACCTTTGTCCTTGTGACGTTCGGGTATACCCAGTCAGAGCAAAGCGCCGCCTACCGTGACAGAAGCCCCCCCTCAAAAGTGCCACTCATGGGGCGCTCAACCTTAACTTGCTCAGAACTGGGCCTTTGAGGGGAGCCCCCTTAATGGGGCACATGACTGGACACATAGACACAAGGGGACCTCAGCCCAGCCGCGGCCACGTTCAGGGCTGCAGGCAGCAGTGAGGGGTACCCCAATTCACCTGTCCATATGGTCCAAGCCACAGTCACAAAAGCCAATCCCAGTCGAAGCAACCCCGCCCTTCAAGGTGGGCACAGAGATAACAGTCCCAGGAACCCCATTATCTGAGGCTGGCGCAGACGCAGACTCAGAAACCCCGTTCTCCATGGTGGGTGCAGACACAGACTCAGATGCCCTGCCCTCCATGGTGGGTACAGACGTAGCCTCAGAAGCCCTGCTCTTCGTGGTGGGGAGGAAAATGGTGTTGACGCCATGCCTCCCTGGGCTGGTGTGGGAGTCAGCTTTTCAGACCCACCTTTTGTGGGTAATGTGGAAGCTGGCTAAGAATCACCCTCACCCTTGGGACCTTTAAACCCTTGTCCAATGAGACACACCTGACATCCTTGATGAGATGGCAGGTGTGTCCAGTCAAAGCAGAGTGCCTACCGTGACAAGAAATGTATCATAAGATGCTTTCTAAAAATGCCAGGCTTATCAGGAGCTTCCTACACTGGGAATTCATGATCAGTCTCATATTACAAAATACTGAAAACAGTTTAGCTAGCCCTTTGATAAAAGTGTCATCAGACACAAAAACTTACAAATGTTAGTAGCTAGATATTTATTTATTTAATATTTAACACATTTATTTATTAATAATATTCATTAATATTTTTGCTGATTTGATAAATGTTGCATTAAAATTTTTATATTTTCTTGGTTCAGGAGAACCAGAAGAATTTAAATTAAGAAGAAGACCTCTACCTGGCTGAATGCAGAGTGCCAGGATTAATGGAGGAAGAGTAATGGTCTAAGACAGGTGCTACTGGTTTTGGCACCTTAGTTCCCGTAAAGGAACCACCGTTCTAAACCTGCATGCTTCTGACTTTGTGGCAAATTTGGGAAAGGCCCTAAATAATGTCTTCTTGCACAGATTAAGGTTTATAATGTAACCTGACATATCTATTGCTTTAGTGAAAGTAAATCTCAGGAGTCATGTTCCAGCATCTTGTGAAGAGTCTTCCCAGAGGAGTGGAGGCTGTTACTGCTGTAGAATGGTATCTATCACTGCAGTCCTGGTATCCACATATTTTTGTCTAATTTTATTTCATACTAATAAAATTAGACAATAGTTTTAGCTCAGTGAGGCACTGATTTGCCATTTCAGTTGTTCAGTTGTTTTGTTCCTTGTTACATTAAACCTAAATGTAAATGGAATAATCATATTGAGTTACCTTCTCCTAATCATAAATTTACATTTCAGTTGATCTGACGCTGACCCTGAGACTATGTCCTCAAAGGTCACCAAAGGTAATCTACCATTTTTAAAGGTCCTGTAACTGACCTTTTACTTTCAGAGCCAACATATGTCTGCAATTTTATCCCTGCTGCTGCCCTCAACCTGTATGAGTATGTGTGTGTGTGTGTGTGTGTGTGTGTGTGTGTGTGTGTGTGTGTGTGCATTTCACTCCAAAAGCAGGTATGCTAGCCTAAACAGCATCATTCAAGCATTTAAAAGGGGAAGCTTCAGTGACTTTTCATTGTTTCAACAACATGTCTTTACCTTGACGGTTCTCACTAAATGGAACATAACGTTTCTTGGACTCAAGTGGAGTCGTGGAAGGATCCTTCTAGCTAAATTCCAGCTGAAACCACTCTTATCGTGCCATCAAAAGACCCAGAAGCTGACATAAAATAGAAATGATTTGCAATCAGTCTTTGCATAGTAACCACATAATCTAGACAATATGTGATTCATACACCAGCCTACAAAAAGTGAGATGCAGATAAGATACAGTACACTCTTCAAAAAAGGGTCCAGAAGGAAACAATATACCTCTTCTGCTAAGCACTGTAGGGGAGCAGGTAGATCTCTTTCCAGAATAGCTTTGAAAGTCACTTAAGGGGTTGTCTAAACCGCACTATAAAATTGTGAACATAAATATCTACTTTTCCATCATAGCATATGGACTCATCACATTCAAGGATTCAATAATAATGAAGTGCAAACCTACTGAGTTTTACAATAATATACACTGCAATATGCATTGGCATTGGGACAAAGACACCATTTCCCAAAATAAAACATGCAAAGAGGATCTATAATAAGAAAAACACAGCTCAGTTAAAGACCACAAAAACATACACTTACACATTGACGCTGGATGCACAAAGGCTTCATACTTGAACCTTTCATATTCAATCCTAATATTTCAAACAAAGATATCAAATGGCTACATAGATAATTCAGCTAACTTTGAGTAGTTTGTGAAAAGAATGCATGTGCATAACTTTTTTAGAATGTCTTTGGTCTTCTTCTTCTCTCGGTGGCTCCCGTTTAGAGGTCGCCACAGCGGATCAGAGGATCATACTTAGAATGTCTTTGGTATTCTTTGAAAATTAAAAAAATAGATATTTTTTTGTTTGCAGGAAATGTTGTCCTGATGTTTTCATCCTCTGTGCAATTTTAAAAAGTCATACCATTGAAACATTTACATTTGCAGCATTTAGCAGACACTCTTATCCAGAGCGACTTCCATGTCTTAATTACAGGGACAGCCCCCCAGGAGACACTCAGGGTTAAGGGTCTTGCTCAGGGACCCAGTGGTGGTAGTGCTAGAGGTGGGATTCGAACCTGGGACCTCTTAAGCCATAGGTCCATAGGCAAGTATTCTATCACTAGACCACCACCACCCTGTGTACAACCAGTTACAGGTGAAGTGAATAATACTGATTATCTCATTATAGTAGTTCCTATCAAGGGGTGAAACACGCCATAACGAGTCCTTGCAGTGGACGTGAAAAAAGCAGGAAAAATGGGCTAAGACAATTTTGATGTTTAGGAGACTGGAACAGAGCATTTCTGAAACAACGAACCTTGTTGATTTATTCCTTGCATGCGATGACTGGCACCTACCAAAACTGACACAAGAAAGGATGACCAGTGAACTGGCAACAGGGTCATGGGCAAACAAGGCTTAATTAGGAGGAGCAAAAGGCTAGCCAATGTGGAGTGAAAGGCTACTTGGGTTTGATCCCAAGCACAATTATATGAAGTTCATGCTGGGTAACCCAAGTGTACCACAGCTTGCAAGGCGCGGATTAGTACTCATGCTGATTGTTTCCACTGTTGAAAAAGGCAACAATGGTCAAATTAAAGAAGGTGCCCTGGTGAGATTAATGTGTATTGTATTAGCTGTGCTTACTAGTTGTTGGTACCCTCTGCCTGCCTTTAGTGTGGCTCTATTTCTAATAAAGTAAGAAGTCATAGGTTCTCAGCACTGACTTTTTACTCCTGGTCCTGTCCTTGAGAAAGGCACTTAAACCCGACTGCCTCAGGCACTGCTATATGGCTCTCAGTCTGGGCATGGTAAAGCAGCAATGAACATTCTTCCATGCAAGTCCAGAAAACTGCAACTGAGTTTTTTTATGGGCCAGTGGTCCAGTACTTAAGGAGCTAGTTGCATGACTTTGGTATCTGATCAAGACTGGTACAACTAGATTAATGGTCTATGGGGTTGTATTTGGTAACATTTGAAGCTGAAATAATGATATTTATAAAATCATGATATGATCACTGGGGCATAAACTGGAATGAAGGGATGTTTTCTTTGCTATTTTGTGAAATAACTGTTAACTATGTTAATGTTAACTAAAATAAACAACGCATGAGGTTTACACTAAAGCTGCTAGCATTCTAATGATACACGTTTAGAGAATAAGGGATTGTGCTTATGTTGTTATAGAAAATTATTAGCTTTCTTTGATTCTCCACATGTGTAATTGTAGAGATTTGTATGTGAAACTATATTCTGTAAGCAAAACTAATGTCAGTTCCACAAGATAATAAATGTGACTTGACTCACATAAATCTTATTTGCAGACATGTGAGGATTTTGACAATGCAATATATTTTATTTAAGATGAGCCTTTAAGTTGAGCTAACTACCCAGATAGGCATTTAATTAGTCAAACCGGATGCTTTAGAATTGAACAACAACTGACTTCCATGACAGATTGCTCCCATTGGAGTCCAGTCTTCTATTTAATTGTGTAAGGGAATAATAACCATGTTGTCCCATCTGAGTGCAAAAAATAGCCAATTACAGTACAAAATTCAATTTATCATACTGATGTACTGAATCGGCCAATACAATTGCAGCATTCAGTAAGGAGTGGAGGATTTGTCTGGCCATTCAAAAAGAAGGCTTCAAAGTCATTCATATTTCCCAACAACATAAATACCTTAAACTCAGCTCTAGATAGTTATAATTTCTTGACTGATTTCTTGATTATTACTAACTGATGACCTTGCTCGTTCTCTTAAAAATGGGTGAAAAGAATGATGCTATTTTGGACTTTGGGTGTAAAGCTGAAAAGTTTAATGTGAGATCACCTGCTCAATCTTGCAGCGTGAGAAAACCACTCCTCACCTGTCAGCTTGTGTTTGGGTCAATGAGAAACAACAGGACAAAGAGGAAAAAGAGTGTGAGAGAGAGGGAGCGAGTGAGCAGAAAGGAATGAAGGAACCTTTCTTTCATCCGGATTTTAGGGAACCCGCACAGAGCTCATTCGTTTATATTGAAAATTCTTGGATCTTTTAAAAGCCTCTTAAAATAGGACTGGTGTGTGTGTGTGTGTGTGTGTGTGTGTGTGTGTGTGTGTGTGTGCTTGTGTGTGTGTAGAAACAGGGAGAGTGTGTGAGAGAGATTAGAGTGGATAGGTGTGTGTGTGCATGTGTGTGTGTAACAGTGTGGGAGTTTTTGGTACTGTAATCTCTGTCACTCAGTCTGGGACACTAAAAGCCTTTTATTTACCTTTCACTCACAGACACAGGCCTTTTGTGAGTGTCGTCACGTACTGTGTGCGTGTGTGTATGTGTGTGTGTGAGAGAGTGAGAGAGAGAGAGAGAGAGAGAGAGAGAGAGAGAGAGAGAGAGAGATACTCAGCTTACATTGACCAGATTCACCACTCTGCACCATCTCTCTTGCTTGTTTTTGGTGTTTTGCTCATTTGAGGGTTTTGAGAAGCTGCCAACATTCATGTTAGACCTCCCATTAGGTTCCACTGTACATCTACTTTGTCATCCTATTTTCTGTATCACTCAACATTTTATATCACAAACATACACTCCCACACACACACAAACACACCTACACACACACACACACACCCACACACACACACACACACACACACACACACACACACACCTAGACACACTCATAAACACACACACACACACACACACACAGACTTGTTTTAATACAATGTCAGGACTAACATCATGTGAAGTGTAATATATTTTTGCTTTATGTTATTTCCTTACAAAGAATAGATATAGTTTAATATACATTTAAAAAAATCTTTTTATTCAAATCTAATTAATAAAAATAGATTAGATTAATTAATGGAGCAGCAGAAATGTTTTTAATAACTGTTTTTTACATCAACTTTCATTATAGGTTAAGAACGATTTCATTCTCTCTTGTATTTTAGACATAAGTCAGTGAGGATATACAAAAAATATATGTTATATACACATCTTAACCTCCAGGCGAGCCACTAGGGATGCACAAGCCACTGTATTTCTTCGTACCGGTCCCAAGCCCAGATAAATAGGGAGGGTTACATCAGGAAGGACATCCGGTTTAAAACTTTGACAAATCAATATGCAGACAACCAAAGAGATTTGGCCAGATCAGTTGAGGCCGGGGTTAACAATGACAGCCAGTCATTGTGCTGTTAGCCTATAGGGTGCTGGTGGAAATTGGGCTACTGTTGGTCAAAGGAGAAGAAGAAGAAGAAGAAGAAGAGGAGGAAGGCATGTCCAGAGGGAGGAGGAGAGAAAAAAGAGGAGGAGAGTGGAAGTGAGAGTAGGAACTTTAAATGTTGGCAGCATGACTGGTAAAGGTAGAGAATTAGCTGATATGATGGAGAGAAGGAAGGTTGACATTTTGTGTGTGCAAGAGAATAGATGGAAGGGTAGTAAGGCCAGATGTATTGCAGGAGGGTTTAAATAATTTTACCATGGTGTGGATGGAAGGAGGAATGGAGTAGGTGTTATCCTGAAGGAAGAGTATGTGGAGAGTGTTTTGGAAGTGAAGAGGGACTAAAGGAGAGTGATGAGTTTGAAGCTGGAAGTTGAAGGTGTGATAATGAATGTTGTTAGTGCTTATGCTCCACAAGTTGGTTGTGAGATGGAAGAAAAAGAAGAATTCTGGAGTGATTTAGGTGAAGTGATTGAGAGTGTACCCAGGGGAGAGAGAGTGGTGATTGGTGCAAATTTTAATGGTCATGCTGGTGAAGCGAACAGAGGTGATGGGTAGATATGGTGTCAAGGAGAGGAATGTTGAAGGTCAGATGGTTGTAGATTTTGCAAAAAGGATGGAAATGGCTGTTGTTAATACTTATTTTAAGAAGAGGGAGGAGCACAGGGTGATGTATAAGAGTGGAGGAAGATGCTCACAGGTAGATTATATCCTTTGCAGGCGGGTCAGTCTGAAGGAGATTGGAGACTGCAAAGTGGTGACAGGGGAGAGTGTAGCTAATCAGCATAGGATGTTGGTCCGTAGGATGACCTTGGAGGTCAAGAAGAGGAGAAAAGTGAGGGCAGAGTCGAGGATCAAGTGGTGGAAGCTGAAGAAGGAGTTAACATGGGCACTTGGTAGTGTTGAAGAGCTACCTGATTGCTGGGAAACTGCTGCAGAAGTGATAAGGCAGACAGCTAGAAATGTACTTGGTGTGACATCTGGAAGGAAGAAGGAGGATATGGAAACCTGGTGGTGGAACCGAGAAGTACAGGAGTGTATACTTTTGGTGAATTGTATAAGAGGTTTGACAGTAAAGAGGGAGAAAAGAACCTATACCAATTGACTAGACAGAGAGACAGAGCTTGGAAAGATGTGCAGCTGGTCAGGGCAATTAAAGATAGAAATGGAAACGTACTCACAGGTGAACAGAGCATGTTGAGCAGATGGAAGGAGTACTTTGAGGGGCTGATGAATGAAGAAAATGAGAGAGAGAGAAAATTGGATGATGTGAGGAGAGTGAACCAGGAAATGCAGCAAATAAGCAAGATGAGGATGAAAAATGGAAAGGCCGGATGACATACCAGTGGAAGCATGGAGGTGTTTAGTGAAAACAGCAGTTAAATTTCTGACCAGATTGTTTAACACAATCTTGGAAAGGGAGAGAAGTGGAGACGAAGTGTACTGGTACCGATTTTCAAGAATAAGGGTGATGCACAGAGCTGTAGTAACTACAGAGGGATAAAGTTGATCAGCCACAGCATGAAGTTATGGGAAAGAGTAGTGGAATCTAGGTTAAGAAAAGAGGTGAGGATTATTGAACAGTATTATGGTTTTATGCCAGGAAAGAGCACTACAGATGAAATGTTTGCTCTGAGGGTGTTGATGGAGAAGTACAGAGAAGGTCATAAGGAGTTGCATTTGCCTTTGTGGAGAAAGCATATGACAGAGTGCCTAGAGAGGAGTTTGGTTTTGTATGAGGAAGTCAGGTATTACAGAGAAGTATGTGAGAGTAGTTCAGAATATGTATGATGGCAGTAAAACAGTGGTGAGATCTGCAGTGGGAGTGATGGATACCTTTAAGGTAGAGGTTGGATTACATCAAGGATCAGTGCTGAACCCATTCTTGTTTAGGTTAGACAGGAGTCTTCGTGGACGATGATGTTTGCTGATGATATTGTGATCTGCAGAAAGAGTAGGGAGCAGCTTGAGGAGAACCTGGAGAGATGGAGATATTCTCTAGAGAGGAGAGGAATGAAAGTGAGTAAGTCAAAGACAGAATACATGAGTGTGAATGAAAGGGAGGAAAGTGGAGTGGTTAGGATTCAGGGAGTAGAGGTAACAAAGGGGGAGGAGTTTAAATACTTGGGATCAATAGTTCAGTGTAATGGCGAGTGTGGAAGAGAGGTGAAAAAGAGAGTGCAGGCAGGTTGCAGCAGGAGTAAAAGGGAAGATTTACAGGACAGTAGTGGGACGAGCTATTTTGAATGGGTTGGAGACGGTGGCACTGATGAAAAGACAGGTGGCAAAGCTGGAGATGTCAGAGTTAAAGATGCTGAGATTTTCGTTGGGTGTGTAGATGATGGACAGGTATAGAAAATAGTATATTAGTGGGACAGGTTAGACGTTTTGAAGACAAAGTTAGAGAAGCAAGGCTGCGTTGGTTTGGACATGTCCAGAGAAGAGATGAGGATTATATTGGAAGGAGGATGTTGAAGATGGAGCTGCCAGGAAAGCGGAATAGAGGAAGGCCAAAGAGGAGGTTTATGGATGTGGTGAGAGAGGACATGCAGGTGGTTGGTTTGAAGCAGGAAGATGCAGAGGACCGGAAGAAATGGAGATGGTTGATCCACTGTGGTGACCCCTAAACAGGAGCAGCCAAAAGAAAAAGAAGAAGACACATATCTTAACCTCCATAACAAAACAGAAATGTTTTGCCATGTGCAGTGTGAAAAAAGTTAAGAGCACTTTGTTAGTCCCACACGTATTTTTTCTTGTGAAAAGGATCATTTTACTCAGAAAGTGTACAGAGACACACACTCAAAAACCAAGAGATGCTTGTTCAGTGACATCAAGCTCTATGAATCAAGTCCAAAGTAATCATCCGCAATCTCTTCTCAAAACATGTTAAATAACCCTATAACACACATATGAACCCCCCTACTAACATGTCCACACACACATACACACCTCTGTGGTTACCTGCTGTTATCTGGGAAAATAAGCTTAGTAAGCCGTAAATCAGTCAGCTGGTGCCTAAGGTGTCCCCCCCCCCTGCACTGAGCGCTTGGAAGAATCCACCCAGCCCTGCAGCAGTGGAGCTGGGAGATTCCATAGCATGGCAGCAGCGGGGGCGGGGGAGCGGCAGGTGAGTGCAGAAGGGTGACAGGAAGGGTTAGGCCACAGGTAGGACAAATGAGTAGATACACAAATACACAGAAACAGGGGGAGGGTGCAGAGAGAGCGAAAGAGAGTGTGTAATGAAATCAGGGCATTCATTTTGGCAAAAGATGCAAAGAAATAAAGCGACAGATGGGGCGAGTTGAGTAGGGAGGAATGCAGTAACTCCCTGGGAGACGGTGTAATCCTCTGGAGAGAGAAAAGAGGAATTTTTATGTGCTGCAGGTGAGCAGGAGACAGAGAGAGAGAGAGAGAGAGAGAGAGAGAGAGAGAGAGAGAGAGAGAGAGAAAGGATGATAAGGAGATCTTAATGAGGGAAAGATAAATAAGAGGTGAAACCATTAAAAGGAGAGTGGAGAAAACTCAGGAAACTGAGAAAAAGTAAGAAAATGAGAGCAAAAGATGAGTGGAGAGAGAGACTGAGGAAAGGTGTGAGAGAAGGATTAATTAGGTAAATGAGAGATAGAGGGAGAGAGAGAGGGAGAGAGAGAGAGAGAGAGAGAGAGAGAGAGAGAGAGAGAGAGAGAGAGACAGACAGAGAATGAGTATCATGGAGAAAGAATGAAAGAGAGGGAGGGAAAGGAAGAGAACGGGAGAAATGGTGAAGGAAAATTAATAAGAGAAACAGAGTAAAGAAGAGCAGACAGTGAGTCGGTGAGGAGCTGCTGCAATGAGTGAGGAAAAAGAATGAGCGGTGAGGGAGAGATAAACAATCACTAAATACACCACTGATGAATTGATGACAGACTGATTGGCAGGAGAAGAACAAGAGAGATTTGAGAGTTGGAGCATATGGCAAAAAGATTGAGGGAGAGAGAGGGAGAGAGAAAGACAGGGAGAGAGAGAGGAGAGTGAGAGAAGAGAGAGAGAGAGAATCATACAACACGAGAACCCACAGATGGGGCCTATAACTAGAACAAATAAAACAGATACATAAACAGACTCACACACATGTACACACACACTCACACACACAAACACATGCACACACACACAGATGCAGACATGCACACATGCACACACACAAACACACACACACACACACACAAAAACACACAGAAATATACATAGATAAACAGACTCACACACACCCACCCACCCACATACACACAGAGCAATGGTGATTCACAGAAGGACATTCTCTGTGATTCACTGAACCCACATATGATGACACACACACACATACACGGATACGCACATACACATAACACACACATTCACACAAAGCTGCCTTTGTTGGCAACGTGTGGTCATCTCTTCAGGGCTGCAGTCTACTGGACTCTGCATTACGCATTTAAGAGAACACTCTGGCATGCCAGCGTGTGTGTGTGTGTACGTCCTCACAAAACAGAGAAAAAGGAACAAATATTTTCCTTCAAAGTTCTAAAGGTCATGACTACTTATTTTTCATTTTTGCACGATAAGCAACTATGTGTGAGCGTGTGAATCTTTTCAATCTTAACCTTTGTCGTTTTCAGACAATAATTTCACAAATGTCAGTGAAGGCCCAAGTTGTGTGTGTGTGAGCGTGTGCATATGTGCGTGTTGGGTGTGGTTGTTGGACGGCTAGTGTGCAGGTGTCTAGCTTGAAGGGAAGAAACAAATTCCCACTGATTTACACCAAGCATTAACTGATGTGAAGCAAGGAGTGTATATGCTTGTGTTTATAGCTTATTCTATATTATAATATATAATTAATTATATATTATAATATAGATATAATTCTATATTATATCCTAAATGTACCATTACAAAAATATAATGTTTATGTATATATTAAACTAAGGTATGTATCTACATATAGACACAGTAAATGTATATGACAGGGCAGCTACCATATTTCTTTGCCTTAAAAAGTTTAATTTAGGCAGTTTTTATTTAGTATTTTATTTTTATTTATTTAAAATGTATATTTAATTAAATGCATTTGCATTCAATTTTAAGTGGCCAATTACAGACATTTCTGAAGAATACTTTAAATGACCTGTAAAAATGGTAATATTTTCAAATGCAGCTCAAAATGTGTTTGTCAGCAACACTGTACGCTGCTATAGAAGCCACGATTTTAACCTCTCATTCAAAAACCGCCTTTGTGACTTGAAGTAGGTAAGAAAATACCTAATAAAATAGAATTATCATTTTATCCCTGTGCTGGTCTTTCATCCTCACCAGAGACTAGTTTAAGTCTTAAGATAAGGCTTACTTAAGATAAGTCTTTAACTACTACATTAAGGAGATTTGTGCCTATTAATCTTTTATTATGTTTTTCACTGAGCAGTTTTCTTGTCCAATAATTTTTTTTACTCTTTATGGATCAATGGTTGTGTGAAAAAACCCCAACTTTCTCAGAGTTGTTTATTTTCATAGGGTCGCATTTCCTCAAGTTAAAACCACATAACTACTTTAACACGTTTTAAAAGAGCAAGATGTCTTTCACAATGTGTGAGCATTTTATGATGAAGGAAGCAAGAGAAATGCTTCAAAGTCATAAAATTTAGCACATAAACTTATGTTAAAGTTTTTTTTGTTGTTGTTGTAAAGCTTTGGTTTAATGTGGTATTTTTATATTGGAGTGTTAAACGGCCATAGTGTGTGTGTGTTGATGTGTGTTTGTGCATGCAAAAGAGAGAGACAGTAGGTGAGTGTGAGGAAAAAGGAGAGGCGTGAGAGAGATTGAGGGGAAGAGAGCGAGGGATGAGAGGATGTGGTGTTAGATGAAAGAGTGGCCATAAATTTCATTTAGACAGACTAATAAAACTCTCTCTATCCTCCGAGTCCCCCTGCTCTTCCCTCCAGCGCTGAGACCTCTCTCACACAAACAGAACAGGCTCAGGCTAAAAAAAGTTTTAAAGAAAGTTTTATTCAAGTGACACTTTACCAAAAAAAGAAATAAATAAAAAAATTAATAAATATTACAAAACATCAAAATATACATCGATACTCCTGGTCCACTTTCTAGTGGCAGCACGGTGTAATACATTCACTCACACACATACACCCATGTTTGTTTTTGCTGGATGTGGGATCTTACATTAGTCCCATATGTTTTTTTTATTGCTGGGACAAAACCCTGTATCTCCAAAAAATGTTTCAGGGAAAGAAAACATGTTTCTTAACAGTGAATATAAGTTATTAGAACAAGACATTGTTCCAGTCAATTCTGGACCTTTTCTATTGGTCCATTTACTGAAGAACTGACACAAAGTTAATGGGAGCCACCATTTTTAAAAAAGCCACCATTTTTATTTTTTTGCATAAAAATAAGACAAAAAAAAAAACTAAACTGGAGATAAAAGGTGTTGTTCTGACAGCAACAATGTACTGTATGCTACCTTTACCATTTACACTAAACATCTGCAATGAAATTCTTCTACCCTTTTCAGTTAAAAGGTCCTATATTAAAAGAAAACAAAATGATTCATTGAAATAAAAGAGAATTCAAAATAAGCTTTCAGTACATGACTGAAATATGAATGTAGGAGGGGAGAGCAAAACTGACCAAGAATATTGGAGCCCATGAGGGGCATGAAAGAGGTCTGAGAAGCACGGAAGAAAAGTAAACACTTTAAACATTCAAATTGTTTGGCTTATTTGTCCATACAGTCAATTTATGGACAGTGAACTACAAAACTGGCCATTTTCAATCCACAGCATTTAAGCATCGCATAAATAAAGCCTTTGCTGGTTTTTGAACAGTCAATTAGAGATCATTAACATATGTCTGTCTTAAAGATACAGTGCCAAACAATCTATAAGATATTTTTGCCACAAACGCAATATATTGCATCCAAAAGCAGAGAAAAAAGGAAAATGTAAAAAAATAGGTCAAATGAGCCTTTAAAAGGATAAATCATTGGCCTTTTGTAAATAACACTATTCTGTTGGTCATGCAGGTTAGCTTCCATAATTTTTTTGGTTTTGCTACAAAGTTGGAAAATTTTTGCCCTGAAATTGTATGAAAACAAGCCAAATTATAGACACGCACAAACAGCCTCACATTTCCAATATGCCATGGACTAAATGTTCCTGTGTGGGACATGGGTAGTACGTTCATTATTGAGAAACTGCAAGGAAACTGGATGATCTGCTAACTCACCACTGCCACACACATAACCATGACGAACCCCATTATGGTAAGTCTGCTGGTTTGTGTGGGAGTGGAAAGCCTGCGGTGACTGCTGGTGACGAGTTGCTGAGTCAGTTCATGAGACAGCAGCTTTTTCTGCTCCTTTTTCCATTCCTCAACTCTCCCTTTTATTCTTTATTTCCTCAATCACCCTTTCCCCACTGTCTAAGTATGAACGTGATTCATGATTCACTTTCCCTTAAATGCTGAGTCGCCTCTCACTCTCAAAGAGCGGCCTGTGTCCTCTTTCTCGGCCCAGTTCCTCTGTCTCCCCTTTTTCACTTGGTAGGCCAATCTGGTTTTTCCATGCGAGTGCAAAGTGCGAGACCGCACCGTGTTCTTTTCAGCTCTGTCCTCCAGTGAAATGCAGCTCCTCATGGGTCCTTTCTTACACACACACACACACACAAACACACAGACACACACACACACAACACACACACACATACACACACACACACACACACACACACACACACACACACACACGAAGACATGCATTGCTGTTCAAATGTTTGGAATCACTGTCGTATCCTTTGAAAGGGTAATGTACAGGACAAATCCAGGTGGATTACTTCCAGGTGTAAATGATATGTAGAACTTCCTTGATACTACAGGATGTTCAGGGTTTTAATGTCAACAAAAGCACAATTATTTCATTGAGCTTATAATCAAATAGCTAAATATTTCATTTGCCCAAGTTAATGCTCTAAAGACTCTGTAGACTGCTACAGCTCATGGTTATATTGATCTTTTTTATTATTTCTCTGACTATATCATAATTAAAAGAACTTGTATTGTATATTTCAAATTGCAGCCATGCATCATATAGTTAGATATAGATATAGCAATTTAAAGAAACCCAGCTACTTCTGATAGCAAGAAGACCAAAGCATTAACCAAGTCCATTTAGCATTGCATCCCTAAAAACTGCAAAATTTCACTCAAAATGCAAAAATTAAATTTTACTGCTACTGGATGAAATTTGACCAACCTAGAAATACCACTAACCTGAATCTTTACAAACATTCTGATGAAAATGAAGACGTTGTTTTATTTTAATTCGTGCAAATAAATAGATGATTCCCTGCGATGGGCTGGCGACCTGTCCAGGGTGCGTCCCCCGTCCTCGCACTGTGTGCGCTGGGTTGAACACCAGCACTCCCCCGCGACCCCGTTTGGGACAAGCGGCAGAAAATGGATGGATGGATGGATAAATAGATGATTAATTATGTATTGCAAAAAATGTATCTAATGTGTTTTCTGGCTTACAATATTCACATGCATTTTTGTCAGTATTTGGATCAAGATGTTTGAACTTATACATTAACTTTCAGCAATCTTAGCAAGGGGTCAACATTTAATAACCAACCTGATCATGGCTAAAGTAAAAAGAAAAACAATGGTATTTGGACATCTGAAAAAAAGTTGTTTCAGCAGTTGAGAAACATTGTAGGTCATTAAAGGCCATCATTATGTATCCTGCCCTAAAAGTACTGTCAGATGTAAGTCGCCCAATAAAAGCTCCACAGTTTTCACAATCTCGACTCTACGACTGCCTGTCCTGGCTGAGAGAGCAAGTCTCAAAATATATTTAGCCTGGCTTATGATCCTGTTTTTCAGTTCTCTCTTATACTGGTCCAAGCAGAAATCACTGTGAACACCACAGACTAATAGATTTATTAGTTTGCTTATCTATCAAGCCTATTTTTAAAATATGTAAATATAGAAAAATTGTGATATTAAACATTTATTTGTAAAGCAGCCTGAACTGTAAACCAGTTTTATTGTTATATGCAAATGTGGGAATAGCCCTGATTAAATTAAGTTGTATTGATATTTTAAGCCAAAATAAGTACACATCCTCTCCAGGAAACACAATAAAATAAAATAATAATTTTTTCCATCAAATTTAAGTGTGCAATTTAACATAGAAATTGTATTTTGAAAAATTATATAAAATATATCATTTCTCCTAACCTTGCACAGTCCACAAATAGTTTTATTCAGCCAATGTTTCAGCAAATAACCTGTAATTAGTGTTAAAATGTGCAGTTATGTGCCCTCTGTAGGGCATGTGTACTTGTTTCACTCAGTTCACAAAAGCAACAAATGGAGATTTGACAAAATGTATCCAGAATTTTGCATAAGACTGTATAGTGATTCCAAGCTTCTGAACACATACCCAGACACGCACACACACACACACACAAACACATACACACTCATATGCGGAGTCGTTTCTTCAGTCTGGTGAAATCTTTGGCAGACCTCCACAGCCAACTCTGTAGCTCCCTCAGCACCCAGAAGCCCTCCACCTTCCGCGTGAAGTCGTTGAGTGCAGGGCGTCCTGCAGTCAGTGAGCCCTGACCCTCGGAGTAAAGGAGGGAGAGGGGTGAGAGAGACGGGGACGAAGGGAGAGCACGTTCTGAGCGCACAGGATGGAGGGATTGAGAAGAGAACAGGAGAGGGACATGCTGTTCTCCACTCATTCTTTGCTCTCCCTCTCTCTGTGTTAGAGCGTCTATGGGAAACCGGCTGTTATTGCCATTAATGTTACTGTATTTGTCCTCGCTGTATTTGCTGAAATAGCTCTTGTGGGTGTTGCTCATGTTGTTGTTGCTGTTATGGTCATGGCTGTATCCAGCCCCTTGAATATCTTTATCTTCTTCGATGGTAAGCAGCTTCCTTCTCCCCCATCTCTCCAAACCTTCATCCCTCTCTTCTTCCTCCTTTTCCACCCAACTCTCACCTTCTCTCCGCCTTCCTCTCCTGCCTCTTTCCCTTTCTCTATCCCTCTTTCTCTCACTCTCAGCTGCAGGCATCCCAGCTCTGACCCCTGTTGTGGTCAGGCCACCCTGGTTACGAGCTGGGCTGTTCCTCAGTGGGACAGGATCGTTGACACTGGTTCTCTGCTGAGAGGCCAAAACAGGACCATATTTTAAACTGGCTGCTCCACTGCCATGCAAGGATGGTGTGTATCCCAGGGCATTCATCAGGCCTGATATAGAGCCCAGCAGGCCACTGAGTCCAGAGCAAAAATGCAGCAGGGAGCTTTGGAGGTAGGGGCACAGTGTGGAGCGGGCCAGTTCCCTCACAGCGCTCAGCAGGATGCTGTAGGCTCGCTGGTTCTGTGCCAGGCGGGCACCGTTCTCTAGCCCCCGCCACAGATCAACTCTTGTGGCTGCACTAGGAACAGCCAGGGAGGAGATGTTGGGACGCGGTGGTGAGAAGCCAGGGTCATTGAAAGGAGGGCCGAGATATGACAGCTGAGAGAGAGAGAGAGAGAGAGAGAGAGAAAGAGAGAGAGAGCGCGAGAGAGACCAGTATTAATTTTCTGTACTCTAAGTTTCATTTTATATCAATGGCATTTTTTCATTAATTTGCATTACATATATAATTTGCAAGATACATTGGAGAGGATACGCCAAAAATCAGATTTGCTCAGATTGTCCTCATGTATCCTAGAATGCACTTATTTACATTAACAAAATCAATAAACAATATAATTTGACCAAATTCTCTACAGATTACAAACTCCTGCATATTTTATTAGATAAAAGTTCACAAAATATGTACTGGGGTGCTCAAACTTTTGCTTACTACTGCATACAGCCATTCAAAAGTACAGAGTCTACACTTAACACAAAACAAATTTGATTGGCAGTAGTTTACAATAGAAATTAATTCATTAATTAATTCACAGTATTAATTGAAAGCTGTAGGAAAGTAATACAAGCTGAAATGAGCTGCAAGTGATTTTAAATAAATGAGAAAAGCTGTATCCACAGAACTTCATATAACCAATCAAGTTAAATAACAATTCAATCAGAGCTTCTGCAGATAATTTAAAAGGAACTCAAAATGAAAATATATTTTGGTATATTTTATATATAAATACACACACTATGATAAGTGGTTTCCAACTTTTGAAACACTGGTGAAATGAGATATTTAAAAATGGAATGAGCCAAGTTCTTCTTTTCCACAGATTCCCATCCAAAAATAACAGAGACAGGCTATTTGGATAGAGATGCAAAAATGAAGCAGGATTTAGAGACAAAAATGTGAGTATGTGTGTGTGATTTGGACTGAGCATGATAAGTGGTTCCCAACCTTTGAACACTCTATATATACATACAACCATGTGAAAAATTTAGGAAACCCCATAAAATTTTCAGTTCTTTATTAGGAAATGTCCACATATTGAACCCCAAGGACTTGTTTTTATTTATCTCTGGAAAAGAAAGTGATTTAATTGCAGGTAAAAAACAAGAATTAACCTTGATTTATTCGAACAAAAGATATCAACAAAAATGTGTATTCTAACTGAGGAAAAAGTTAGGACACCTTAAGCCTTGTGATTTGCTCTCAGGGTGAACTTGCTTGGATGGTCAGACCTGGGCATGTGGGCAGTTGTTTTGGAAGTCCTCCACTTTCCGGACAGTGGAATGGCTGACTGCTAATTCTTTTGAGATCTTTTGAAACCTCTTACCAGACTTATAAGCTGCTGCAATCTTCTTTCTGAAGGCCTCAGAAAGCTCTTTTAATCTCACCATGAAGTTCACTCTCACCTCAACAGTCTAACAGTCAGAACTAAATGTCTGAGGTTTAAAAAGGGCAAACCTTCAAAATGCTGAGTAACGATGTTCTAATCGTGTTCACCTGATGTGCTACACCTGTGTTTGATTTGAGGTATTTTAGTTGGGAATAAATGTGGGGATGTCCTAGGGTTAGGGTTAGGGTTATCCTAATTTATTCCTCACCAGAAATCACATTTTTGTAGAATTATATTTTACAAAAGATTTTGAAAAGTCTTTTCTTCAGTTTTAATTGTTTAGTTAGCTTATTGAATCCCCATATCTCCAAGAATGTTGTACAAACACACAGGCTTTCATAGGGTGCCCTAATTTTTTCACACAACTATATATACACACACAATGACAGTAAAAATGAGCATTTTGAACTTGTGGGGACGTCTGGATAGTAACCAGGGGAGAAAAGTGTTTTTTAACAAAAATATCCAAACATGCTGTTTTAACTAGAAAATGTTGATTATCATTGTGGCTTCTGAGGTTAAGATCAGGGTTGGATAAGATACAGCGGAATTTAGCAACAATCATACAAACATCAGTGGAAATACCCCACAAAGGAATACAAACTTTTTGCCTGTGTGTTTGTGTGTGTGTGTGTGTGTGCATGCGTGTAGAAGAAAAGTAAAAGTCAGAGAGACGAGAGGGAGAAACACACACAAACATAGAAAACCGCAAGCACAATAACTCAAGACTCACGTAAGTGTATTTGATTTCTTTCAGCTGGTGGTCCAGGTACTTGGTCAGCTCATATGTTCTCTCTATGGTGTTCCTCTCGTTGGACAACACCACAGAACGGTCCTGCACCTGAACACACCCCACCATGGCAGCCAACAGCAGCACAAGGTGAATTTGAAGGACTAGAAGATAAAAAAAAAAAACATAAGAAAATTTATGTTGGTCAGGATATGTTAATGAGAGAATGAGTGAGTGTGTGTAAAACTGTAGGTTTCCTTGTTTTATAACACCTCACTGACTTATAAGTGCTATATGCACTGTTTTGGTTTCTTTAGGGAAACTGGTTGTATAGAACGTTGTTAAAGTACATTTCCGGTTCCATGTGCTGCTTTTCTTTTGTTTCATTGATTGCCAGGTGGGTCAATTGTGATCATGTACTATCAAAGAATATATTGGTTGGTGATACATTACAGCTGATAACCCTACGTATCTTGAAGATCACCATTTTTTAGTCAGCCATTCAAGCATCTCCTTTGTGTTTATGAGGACCATACAAATACACCATTAGCAAAGACTCACATGTTCTTGGCTAGAGCCGATTTTAATCAGCATTGTTTCAGTATGTCCTGAGCGAGAGGTTTGCATTATTTCTCAGAAATGAATTTACAGTCCAAATGCAGTCCAAAATGCAGCATTTATCAAAACACGTCACAATGAAACGGAGAAACAAAAATATTGATGTTCTTATAGGAACCATTTCCTGCAAATCCTGTCACAATTCAAAACACTCGGATCAAATAAAACAATCAAATCATGTGCGCTGCCTGCAAGATGAATAGTGTGTTTACCCTTCAGTAGACAGTGACTCAGTCAACGCTAACTACAACTGTCAGCTCTAAATATGCAAAAAGCCAAAGGCCTCTTTTTCAGCGTCTGCTGTGAACCCTTAGAAAAAAGTGTGGACTGCTTTGTTCAGCACAAGACTGTTGCTTATGTCATAATTTTGCAGTACAGCTGTGAAAACCAAAACCAAAGCAAAACAACACACTCGCCTCTTGCTGTTTTTCGGACAGCACACAAATTGAACTCAGACACTATGCTACTAGTTTTTCTCTTCTGAACATAACCTTGTCTAATCACTAGATATTTGAAATGTATTTTGCTGATGGCCAATCCATACACTGCAGTAAGATATATGCCTTTTTGAAAGGAATTTAAAAGCCTTTTGCATTTACTTTTTCATGTTATAATGTTAGTAACTGAGTTATCCCTGAAATATATATAGCAATTAAATAAGTATAAGTATTACCCAAAGTTTTATATTAAATGTCCTGCCATAAGCCTAAATTGGGTATTGTTACAAGTAATTTTGCATATTTTAGTATTTGCATTTGTAATTTTGCTAAAATATGGTGCACAGTTTTGTGTACATTGGAAAACAAGCATTAATTTCATAGCGCAGAGAAGGAGCATCAATATTTTGATTGTGTGTATAATTCATAAAATAGGTCTCTAAAATATGTGTCCACTATCAGTCAAATCTCTCAGGTGTTAAAACCATCTTTAAAGCACAGGTTTTTAATATGTAAAGCAGAGCCCAAGGAGATACTTTGAAGAACATGAAAATTATAACTGAAAGAAAATGTATGACATTTCTAACACTAAGGAGAACATTTCTCCCAGGACTTTAGACGAGTAGTGTTCAAAGTTGGATTTGACTGTTTCTCTTCCAGTAAATGGTTAAATTGCAACTTGATTAATATTTTGGCAGCAGATCCAATGCTACAGGCAAATTTCTGCTGCATTACACATGAAACATTTTGGGTGTTGAAGCACAACACATATACAATGATTAATAATTGCTTTAAATCATGCATGACATTCATTCCTGTCGGTTAGTATCACATACTTTTAGCCTTCATGTATCAGATATTCTTTCTTCAGTAGAGGATTCATTTGGACTATTACCCACAACATTAAATACTGAGGATCTTTATACGAAAGAATACACATTGTCAACATAAGTGCATCATATACAAAAATGCAATTAACATTTTTAAACAGGAATTCAACCTCTAATCAATGTAGGAAAACTTATTATTTTTCTCTTCAGTGGTGATAATAAAAACATCCTGTGATTAATATTAAAGTAAAATGAATACCAAAAAGTTTGGAGTCTATTTCACTAAACAATGCCCCATGCAAGTTTACATTTGGGAGAAATCTGGAAAAATCCTTGGATTCTTCTTTCAATACTGTATCAATTATACTGATCCTCACTGGTAAATCATCCAAAATTCAAGATTTCTGCAAAAACATACCAATTAGATTTTCATGATCTTCCTCAGATGTTTGTGGAAATATATCTCGCCAAAAAGACAAGCAATTTCTGACATGCTCAGAAAAGAGTTGATGATGCTAACCAGGCAGGAAAATGTTGCAAAGAGAAAACTGCTCTACAAAAGCAACTTTTCTGGCCATTTACTGTTTACTAAAGATGATGATGATGATGAGCCAGACAGTCACTGGAAAAATAGTTTGTTGACAGATGAGGCAAAAATATAATTTTTGCTTTAAATGAGAAGCATTATGTTTGGTGAAGATACGATGCTGCATTCGAGCATAATAATTGTTTGCATTGATAGAACAAGGAATTCTCAGTTTTACCAGTGATAAAGCGGGTGATACAGCAAGATGGACTCAAAAGAACATAAATCACTCTCCCAAACAATGTTTAAAGAAGAATAAAGTTAATGTTTTGGAATCAATGACAAAGGCCTAACAGTGACCCAGCAGAAATACTTTGGAAGGACCTGAACCAAGCAACAAAATCCCAGATTTGAAGCCGCTCATTATTGGGAAATGGCCTTTAATTCTTCTAATCTGATGTGCAGGACTGATCAATAGTTACTGGAAAGATTTGGTTGAAACTGCTGGTACATAAAGTGGTTTCACCAGAAATGCAATGGCCTGCACATTTTTGCCTTTCACAGATGTGTAATATTGGATCGTTTTCCTCAATAAATAATGGCTTGGTCAAGTTTTTCTTTTTGCTCTTTTGCTTAATTGGGTCTCAACATTTAGGACCTCTGATGATGTTTTTGATCATACTTACACAGAGGTATAGAAAATATATAAAGGGTTCACAAACAATTAAGCAACACTGTACATTCATTCATTTTCAAAGCTACGTATCCCAACTAATGTTGCTGGGGTTCTGGAGCATATAAAAGTGCTTATTGGGCAAAATGCAATGGACAGGTTTCCAGTCCTTTACAGGGCAGACACACAAACAAACACACTTAAAGACACATTAAATTTCTAGCATTTCATAATATTTTTCATCTAGTTATCAGTTCATTGCTAATCACATCCTACACATATTTATACAATCTGTGAGAAAGTAATGAGCCTCACTACTGTGCACTGTTCATGGGTGTTGGCCATGTGGATTTGTTTTGCGCAACTTAAGCAACTGAAAACATTGTGGCAAAGAAAAAAAGATGTGCAAGAAGCTGCTTATAGTTATGATCTCCCAAGCATTGTTTCTCTAATTTCTCCCCTGGTGAAAGAAGACCCCCTTACATGCAATCAAAATGATGTTTGGGCCCATTAGTGTGCATGCTTTTTCAAAGTCAACTGGCAAGGATGATGATGTTGCCGGCAAAGCAAAAAGCAGTTTGAATCCAGTTTTTCAGTTATGGTTTAAACAAATTCAGAGAATGTAGCCTATTTAAGAGGTTAGCATATGAAAAGCATTTAGAGTTTGATACAACATGGACTGCAAATGAAAACAGTGCAGTCTTCCCACGGTTGAAGGCTGCCGTTTCAAAAAGGTTGCTCAGTTTAAGGATCAAATGTGCTTATTATTAAATACATCAGATGTTCCATTTTTAATATGAAATCTTAGTACATAGTACATAGTACATAAAATCACTAGCCTATCAAATGTGTGTGTATGTGTATATAGGAACTGATTTGTGACTCGGCCAATGGAGCCAGTACCCAGGCCCCTCTAACTGTTAGGAGCTTTGGAGGCCTGAACGCCACAAAGTAAAGCATCCCTATTGAAATCTTACACAAAAATCTTCACAAAACTATTGTTATGATGATTTTATGCAGTAGTAAGTCAGTATCAAGTTTTTCTAAAATGTCTAATAAATTAGCAATGCATGCAGCAACAGTGTAGTTGTTAGAGACACTTTACATAAAATGGGACCAGATATTGAAAATGAATACAGCTAATAAAAAAAAAAAGTGGGCTACATTTGTTATTTTATATTATTGATGACATGTTGTGGGCCTCCAGTGACTTCAGTCCACCATCTGGCTGTCTGTGTGTGTGTTTGTGTGTGTGTGTGTGTGTGTGTGTGTGGTCCTGCATTTTCAGAGATGTGTTTGTTCAGGGAATTTGGATGTTCCATTATGAGGGTATGGCATCTTTGTCTTAAGGCCAATTTATTGTTTACATGCCTTACATCATAATAGTTTGCTGATCTGGGTGTTTATGATAAGTGTTTGCAAGCACAGTGTGTGTGTCTGTGTGTGTGTGTGTGTGTGTGTGTGTGTGTGTGTGTGTGTGTTTGTATACATTTGAACTAACTCTGTAGGAAAACCAAAATCGGAGCTGATCTAAAAATATCTGAAATAAAAGTTGACTCATTAATTATGCAAAAACCTCATATTTAATTTCTTTAAACTAATGGCAAAACCTACTATTTTTAGGCCAAGAACAAGAAAATATGATATAGGTAGTTCCCTACATTTGGGACCTTCTTCAACCTTTTACCCTCCACTGTGTAAACGTTTCCACGGACTGCCGTACCCTAAATCTACAAACCTTAAATAAACTTCACTTAAAAACTTAAATAGTGGTTTTATGATGAAATTTAATTGTAACACTGTATGTGTATAAGTATATAAACACCCTAATGAAGAAATTCCTCGACTTTAAGGCGATGACACGTGCCCATTGTTCAAACAGCTCTTGTAATTTCCCTAGAATGCAGTAATCAATATAACAAAACAGCAGTGCCAAGGCCTATTAGCTGGGGGATCATAAAGTCACCCCTCACTGGTCAGTGCAGCAATGGAAATATACTCTCTAGAGTGATGCAGCTTCTTATGGTCTGAACCGGAGTGCTATTTTCACCCAGAACACCCAACATTAGTACAGAACCTTATTAATATTTCCTTGACTAAATGCAATCAAAATCTAACAGCTATGTTCAAACATAGAGAAAAAGCTGCAGCAAAGAGGGATAAGGTTTTCTGTTTGTTCTATAGATTTCAGAAGAACCGCTGGATTAGAAGATGTCCACAATTGTATGAAATATATAAAAATAGGGATTATGACACAAACCTCTGTATGAATGGGTGTGTAGCTCTCACAGGAACACAAACATACACATGCATGCACAAACACAGAAAATGGCAGCACATAATCTCTCCTACTTCAGAGAGGGTCAGCCAGTGCTAGACAGGGTCTGGTCTGTGTGTGTGTGAGAGAGAGTGAGAGAGAGCCTCAGGGTGTCCTCCAGCACAAACATCACACACACTCTTCTGTCTCTTTCTTTTGTCAGGCAGTCAGGAGGACACGGTGGAGATGTGTAATTACTTGTTTGAGGCGTTTAGTCTTCAGCAGGTGTGAAATATGTACTCCTCCTCCTCCTCCTCCCTCTTTCCTCTCCTTTCTTCTCCTCTTTTTGCCCTCTCTCTCTTGCCCTCCCAGCTCCACTCCCTTCCCCCTCACGCCCTCTTCTCTTTCACCTCCTTCCATTCTTAATGCCTTTTCTCACATGCTTCATTCTCTTCCAAAATTATGCATTACACCATACGTCATATCATTATTTAGTTCTGTACTATTTTATCCAACACCATAGCTCAGCATAGCTCATTTCATTATTTTATTTCTTCCTTTCTTTCTTTCTTTCTTTCTTTCTTTCTTTAGCATGGTTCCATATCCACTCCCAGTAATGCAGCAGTCTTTCTTTCTTTCTTTTTTGACCAATTTCAAAAAGAGGCATAACAGCCTCTTTCTCTCTATGATCCCCTTTTCCATCAAACTTTCTTTAGCTGTATATTTTTGTAATTAACACTGTATTCTAAGTTATACAGCATCCTCTGTCTTTCTTAATACTTTGTAGCAGTTTTTCCTTCTCTCTTTATCCCTCTTTCTCTCTAACTTTTCTCTTTCCCTCTTTCTGTCAGTCTAGTCTTTCAAGTTGTTTTTATTCCTCCTCCTGTGCACGTACCTCTTTTGCTCTCTCCCGCGTTTGAAGTGGTTTATCTCTTTTTTGCCCCCAGCCAAAATAACAGCAGCTTATTAACCTCGATTAGCCCTGGCAGTTTAGCTGTTCTTTCCTCCTTCACCTCCTCGCTTCCCTCTTTCTAGTCTTTTCCAATTGTTTTCCCATTTTTTCCCCCCTTAAATCACAAAATGTAGCACACACCAACGATTTCACTGAATGTGCAAAGGTTTCTCACAACTTAAACCTTATACACACGCACACAAGCACACAGCACATGGAACTTTATAACGTACAATGACACACCTTTTCCTGACCTAAGGTTATGGTAATTATCCTCGGCTTATAGTCAGTAGTTTGATGAGCAACAGCAAGTGGAAAACTCCAAGGAAACTCACACACCTTTAAGATCTGCTCAGAAAAACATAACACATGGATACAAACATGCCATGAGGCGTGATGTCCTGAATTTACTCCATTCAAATGTACTCATCATTTGCACATGAATAAAATATAGAATTTTCAAATTAAACATACTGTATTAAAATATACCAGAACAAGTTCTTTGTGCAATGCCAGAGAAAATCTATTTTAGGTTTCTTAGAGTGGTTCTCAAACCAATCAATAATCCCGTAAATCTTAATTAACTAAATTGAAAAGTTGCAGTGACAGAAAACCTCTAATTAGGCTTAATGTTGAATGAATGAAAATTAGATGAATGTAATTTAATGGTTTATAAAAAAGGTTCTTTAGAAAAGTAATCTCTCACGCTCTTTATAGAGAAGAACCACTTTGATTCCCTAAAGAAGCAAATTGAAAAAAGGTTTTAAAGTCTCTCTCACAATTTTGTAAAAATTCTTTCAGGAACAAAAAGTGCCCCTTCTATGGCATCATGGGCACTCTTTTCTGTCTCCTGTATTATGACGACTGCAGGGCAGTACAATATGTTGTCTGTACCGATATACTAGTATTATAAAACCTGCCTCTATAATATAATGCCCATAAAATGTAAAGTAACCATTAAGCAAAACCACATCCACAAACATACTCCATAGCTAGGGTTTCACATGATAAAGGGATGTCTTTTTTAGGGAAATTAATTATTTGGGTGAATTTTAAGTTCTAGTCATTTTTAGCAATGTTAGCTTGGCAGCTGAATTTAATTTGGATTCCAAACATACCTTGGCTGATTGGCTACACCTAGGGTGAAAAAATGTGTCAATGAGACATTTTGAGGAACCATTCCTTTAAGAGACAAAGTTACACTGAAAAAAACCCACCATGTTTTAAAATGTGAAACCAATAAACCAATACAAGTGAATCATGTAAATTTCAATGTGTACTTGGAACTGGAGGAGTACCAGTTTTAAAAAAGTACAGCTTTATTAAGGATCAAACATCTTTCATTTCATCTAATACCATGCTACTGTAAAATATGCTGGAAATTATGATACTTCCTTCAACTAGTATCGCCTAGCCCTAATTTTCAGTGCTCTATATTCATGCAATTTTAATGTAGCTGAATAATTTAAATCAGATCAACACAGTTTTTATTTGAATTTTTTGCTTTTTTGCTGACACTTACTGTCAGTATGTTTACATGGACTTAAATGCTGCACACAGAAGAAATAGAGGCAAATGTGCTTTTTGCTTCAGAAAACATTCTTTAAACATGTGCTGTTTTTTGTATTTTTTGGTTTAACTGTAATTAAAGCTGATAAAAGAATGTCAAAGAAACATTATTTATTAAGGATCTGACCATTAAAACCTGTTAAATGAAAGCCCTTCTATATTCTACACTGAGCATAATGTGTGTATTTAAAGAAAAAACAGAATCCATCTTATAAGAAATACTCATAGTAGTTACTTTCGAATATTTAAAAAGTAATATGAGCATTGTAATATGTGCACCGCACTCTGTGTGCATAAAATTCCAAAATAATTAATTAAAAAGTCTTATTTTTTCTTATTTATCAGTAATAAACTGTAAAACGCGCATTTGGTCTCCTTCAGTGCAAAATGGAAAATTAGGTCAAAATCAAGATCTTATTGTCACCAGAAACACCAGTTTAATTAGCTTAATTGTGCGATTGTGGACATTAAACGCTGTTGGATTCATAGGCCATATGCCACTAGAGTGTTCTGCAAAACAGATAAAATTCTTTGTTTATTTGTTTGTGTTGAGACCAGATGTGTGTTCAGTGAAAATGACAATAGTAACGTCACTCGTCTTAGATTTCAAGTCAGTATGGTGTAGTTGGTAACTAACATTATTTCCCTGGCAGCCTAACACTGAAACACAAATCCAATCTGATCTAACAAATCACGGCAAACAAATGAACGATGAAGGATGGTATAGTGACACAGAATTTTAACCAGTGCATTTCATTTCTTTGTCTTTCTCCATGCTGTTTAAAATGTGTCAGATGAATCAAATATATTCCAATTACACAGATGTGCCTTTCAGCAAGTTTGCTTTTGGCAAGAATTTTGCTGATATGATATATTCTATTTGCGTGCAACTGGCTGACACATTTGCATCATATAAGTTCAATGCATGTTTTGCTTGTGTTGACGAAGGCGTCTGTAAGGCAATGAGGTGGTTGGGAACACTGTAAACACCATTATTTTGACAGTGGATTTTCTGGCTTAAAAGAGTGCACTGGCATGTTTGCATAACCTCTGAAGTCTATCCCTACAGAAATCCATCAAATAATGAAGCTTATTAGAGAGGATTTGAGTGTGTGTGTGTGTGTGTGTGTGTGTGTGTGTGTGTGTGTGTGTGTGAGAGAGAGAGAGAGAGAGAGAGAGAGAGAGAGAGAGAGAGAGCAAGAGAGAGAGAGAAAGATTGTTTAAGCCAACAGCTGGCAGCAATGATATGATGTCAAACAGGCAGATCAATAAGTTATGCCTTTTTCTTGCCATCTCTCTCTCTTTCATACACACACACACACACATACACACACACACACACACACAAACACACGCAAGCGCACACACACACACACACACCCGGACTTATGTCTGAATGGTATCACTGCATTTGTGAGAACTTACATTAATTCATGGCATAATATTATAATAATACAATATAATAATAATATACAATAATAATAACATAAATAAATACAATAATTATGTTTATATATAAATATGTCTTTTTAGCATTTCATTGATATCATCAGTAATAACAGCATTAACAAACTATTTTCTTACAAAGAGAGCATAATTAGTTTCATTGAATTTAGTAAAAAAAAACTAATATAAAAAAATATACTTTTTGGAGGGGGGTATTCTCAAATTTATGTCCATATCATAGCTATGACACAATGCCACTGAAGGGTAAAGGCGATCCTCTGATTCAGTCATAAATTAACATGGAGGAGAATGCTTAGGGTGGAGAGGAAGGGCCTTCCCTCCCAAAGAAAGTCACGCTCTCTTGGACTTGAGGCCACAGATGGCTGTGGCTCCACTGAATCGAACTCTTGGTCTAACTGTAGGTTAGTAATACGTCTAATACATCTAATACTATACCTCACTCAAACCTTAACCACCATATGCAAAAGGCAATCTCTGTTCTTTCCGTTAACTATCCCACACACAAAAGTTGCAACTGTGATGAATAAAAGCACATTCCCTTTAGAGGACAGTAAATGTCTCCACTTCTACAGTTTTATCATGTTTTTCTATCATTTTGAGGGCATAAAGAGCTACGTGCAATGCCTGAAACACCAAATAACGTGAAAAACACACACTTGTGCATAATCAAATATAATTTTACAATTTTACCCTCAGCCTGATTTGTTGTTGTTGCATTAATATTTAACAGATGAGCACTGACAATACCTAGACTTTAGCTTCACGCTGCAATATCATAAAATGTGTTACATATTTCATAGCACATCAAATAATGTTATATGGGCCATATGACGGGCTGGTCAAGCCTGTTCACAAAGAGCCTAGTGTTTATGTGTGTGCATGCATGTGTGTGTGTGTATTCATTTGTGTGTGTCTGTAGGGGAGAGTTAGGGTCAGGGTCGATGTTGTGTGTGTCTGTGTACAGTTAAAGTGGAGATTTATGTGCAGTCTGCACTCAATCAAACGTGCATTCCTTCACTAACTCAACACACACACACACATACACACACACAAACACACACACACACATCAGTGCGTAGACCAGTAACATGCATTGCACACAGCATTGTGTAACTGGCACCCCGCATGTACTAAACCATGTAAAGATACACACACACACACACACACACGCGCGCACACACACACACACACACACACACACACACACACACACACACACACACTAAATTCTCAGGTTTAGTTTGAAATTTAAATGGATCGCATTTGGCCTGAAATGTCCTCGGCTTTGCCAGGGAACATCAAAACAAAAGAAGAAATAAAAACACCAATAAAACCTGCATTTACAACAAAACATGGTGCTTCCCCTCCTTCCCTCAAACCCACTCTCCCATTTCTCATCTTTATCCCTCCTTCACTCAGGCTTTCTTTTTTCTCTTTCCAGGTCTTCTACAGGCATGCCCTCCTCTCTCTCTCTCTCTCTCTCTCTCTCTCATATCATCATATTTTCTCTCTCATTATCATTCTTTTGTTCCCTTTTTCTACATCTAGCCCTCTCTTTTACTCCAACTCTCCTTCTTTCTCTGACTTTCTGAGTCTCTTTGTCATTGTTTTTACAGTTGTAAAGGTTTCCCTGTCACTTTACTCAATTTCATTCTTTCTTTCTACCTTTTTCCCTCCCTTTCTTTGTCAGTTTTAATTTATTTCCATCATAAATTACTTTCTTCTCTTTTTCTTGCTCTCGCTTCCTTTCTACTCCTCTGTCTTACTTTCTCTCTCCCTCTCTCTCTCCCTGCTTCCATCTTGCACTGTTGCAGGTTCTTTTACCTCTCTAATTACCTTTCCTCTTACCTTTTTATTATTTGCCCCTCTTCTCCTGCTGTTTACTTTGTCTTTTTTTTCCTTTCCTCTCTCTCTCTCTCTCTCTCTCTCTCTCTCTCTCTCTCTCTCTCTCTCTCTCTCCTCTCTCTCTCTCTTTCTCTCTCTCTCTCGTAAGTCCTTTTACCTCTCTAATTACCTTTCTTTTCCCTCTCTTCCTTTTTTTAATTATCTGCCCCTCTTCCCCTTCTGCTTTTTTTCCATCGTCTGCACTCATGTTTCTATTAACTCCTGACATGGCCCCTCTCATCACAATAAACACAAAGAAAGAGAGCCGTCCACTTATCCAGCCTGTCGAAGAAAACAAGGAAAGATGAAAGAGAGGAAAGACACAAGAGATATGAGCAAGAGAGAGAGAGAGCGAGAGAGAGAGAGAGAGAGAGAGAGAGAGAGCAGAGAGAGAGAGAGAGAGAGAGAGAGAGAGAAGGGAGTTGGTATAGCGAGGGGCCATGTTAATTTGGGAAAAATGTAAACAGCATGTGTAACTGTTCAAACCGTGACCAAAATTCCATTTTCTCTCTCTCTCTCTCTCTCTCTCTCTCTCTCTCTCTCTCTCTCTATGGTTTCCCTTTTAAAGGGAATCTGGCCTGCATTAACCTTCTCTCTCTCCCCCTCTCTATCACTCCATTTCTCCATCTATCTCTTGCTTTAAACCTAGCTACCTCTCTTATACATGCTCTCGTCACTCCCTCCCCTCCCTCTATTCTCCTCCCTCACACTAACATCTTTTCCCCCTAAACTCCCAGTGTTGCCCAGCTTTGCGTGGGTATAAATGCTAATGTGTGTTTCACAGACAGCCGCTAATAACAGCCCTGCTGCACTCGTCAAAACCACGCTGTGTGATCGCTATGATGCATTAAATGCATGCACGCACGTGTTTGTGTATGTGTATGTGTGTGTGTGTGTGTGTGTGTGTGTGTGTATGTGTGTGTGTGTGTGTGTGTGTGTGCTTGTTCTCATACAGTTCCAGTATGAAAATGACATCTTAGTGAAATAGATGTGCAAATGTGAATTTGTGCTAATGCACAAAAGCTTCACATTCATGTATTTAAAAGTGAAATATTTTCTTTTGTTGATTCCTGAGGGAAGATTTTTATATGCACACACATTCATATTAATAACCTCCATTCAAGATATTGTGTTTAAAGTCACAATAATGGCAATTTGAGGTTTTGACTGAATTTCTATACATTATAATTTATACAGCATGGGCTGTATTATTATTATGATGTTTTTGACAGATTTAAAAAATACAAATCTCATAATGAAGGGACAATCAATAAAATTGTCCAAAAATGACAGAATATTTTTTTTTACTTTTAATTTCAAAGCATATATTTTGCTTCCCCAGGAAAGTATTTGAAAACATGAGGTTTAAATTAATTGTTAATTGGTTTTTAGTAACTTAAAATATATTTTATCATATTATTCTTTAAAGTCTATACTTTTCTGTTTATTAAGCATTATTGTCTTTCACTGTGCCATTTTTTAAATCTAAAAAAAAAAAAAACTATATTTAATAAATAAAAATTCATACACACACACACACACACACACACACACACACACACATATATATATATATATATATATATATATATATATCTTTTCATGATAATGTTCATCATAACTTTTAAATATTTTTTTTTCTCCTGTAAAATGTTTATGTTTTGAAGAGTTTTTCCCAAATCCGAAGCGATACAGGCTCACATACAGACCCTCTGAACGACTCCACACACTGAAAGTGTATAAAAAGTGGAAAATAAAAAAGCAGAGAGGAGAAACATAAAGAGGGGGCTGAGAGAGGGTGAGAGGAAGTGTGTGTGTGTGTGTGTGTGTGTGTGTGTGTGTGTGTGTGTGTGTGTGTGTGTGTGTGTGTGTGTGTGGCAAGCATGACATACTGCTCTGCTGCTTTGTTTTAGTGTAAATCGCATCATTTCGTCACACTTTCATCCTCCTTTTCACAGACATGGTTCCCAGTGGACAGGTGGTATGTGTGCATTGGTGTGTCTATGTGTGTGTGTGTGTGTGTGTGTGTGTGTGTGTGTGTGTGTGTGGTGTGACTAACATGAATCACATACTTTCTCATATCAGTGTCAGTTAACAAGACAAGACTGACCCTCAACCTCTGACCTTCATCCCCCCCAATGACCATGCAGAAGGTGTGGTGCATGTGTGTGTATCAGGGAGGGTCTCTGAGCATTTCATGCAATGATAGGTGGGGTGGTGGGATGAGGAGGTGAAACATGGAATTATTGCTCAAAAATTTTTTCCCTGCCCGCTGGCACATCATGACGTAACCAGGACTCTTTTGTATGGTTTTTATATTTAATTTCCTTTATTTTTCTTTTGAATGCTTAGGCATGTGTGGATCTCTTTTAATCCATTACAATGAATGATTCTAAGCCTTTAAGACTGAGATATGTAAATGATCTCTGTTCTGATTGGTAGTCCTGCACTTTCCTTGATTCAAGAATAACTGAGTAAGACACTCTGGTCCCTGTTAGGGAATTATATTTATCCAATAAATTTATGTGACAATTTTAGGATAATATGATGCCAAAAAAAAAAATCTAAATTTTTGTGTTTTGGTCCCAGTAAAGGGACTGTATGAAATTTGTCTTGAAACTTTAACAGTGTTTACACATCACATCACATCAAACCCTTTTCTTAAAAAAATGGTTTTCTATGATCTGAGGCTTTTAAGAAAAATATATATTCAAGTTTGGAAAAGTTATCATATTCTGATGGAAGTTTCCAATTAACAAGATTTCCAACTATCCCTTCATCCATCCATCCATCCATCCTTCCATCCATCTATCCATCCATCCATTATCGTAATTAATTATCCTGTCAAGAGTCATGGGGAAACAAGTGTTTGACCTTTTAAGTAAAATAAAAGTAACAAAACATGCTTCATATGACCAGAGCCATTAACTAACATGGTTATAATGTGTGTGTGTGTGCATGTGTGTTTGCATGTGTGTGTGTGTGCATGTGTGTTTGCATGTGTGTGTGTGTGTGTGTGTGTGTGTGTGTGTGTTTGTTTCCTGCTTGGCAAAGCTCCCTAATGATACACAGTTGATGATTTTCTTTAGTACTGAGTTATAAACTGTTAAAATAAAGTTTATACATGTAACCTAACATCTTTTTGTGCATCTAATTTTTACTGGTGTCCATTTATTCATAGTACATAATAATGTGCTCCCATGACTGAAGAAATCCAACAGCCTAAATGATAAATGAAGGAAAAGGATTCCCCATGGTCACCAAGTGGGTAAAGTGGGACAGTTTGTGATTAACTCACTGCCCCTCAACAGGAACCATGTGAACCCCTTAAACTGGGGGCTTAGAGCTCATGTAGTTTTCTAGACTTATCGATCGCTTTAGAGTTTGCAATGTATTTTCGCTTGATCGTAAGAGATCAGAAAGGGGAGCTTCACTGAATCAACACAAAGCTTCTGGAGATCATTCTGGCCTCACAAACTTATAAACCTTGCTATTTGTAAAGAAAACCTTCTGTTAAGTTATGACTGTTTTCAGTATCAAATGTTACAACCTGTACCTTAATTATTGTAATATTTCACATTAAACGTACATTTTATACAAATTTTACAAAGTTACAATCATGTGCTCCTACATGGCCAACATGAGATACATTGACTGAAAAAGTATGTTTTGGTTAAATAATGTACAAACAATAGAAAACTATCTTTAAAGGTAGGTCTTAGGTCCAAATGCTTATACTAAAGTTTTTTTTTTTCTCATAGAAAAGTTGTACTTTTTCATAACCATCTTGAAAAAAAAGGAAAAAATAAATAAATAAAGCCAAATAGAAAGCATGAAGTCACGACAGGGTGTCTGGAATCGATACAACATAAAAAATAGAAATCTAATATAATATGGTTCCAAGCAAAATGTATTGACAAGGTATCCTTGATCCACCCCAGTGATGAGAGAGGCAGGGGCAGTTTAGTACCTTTAACTAATACTTAAAGTAATAATAATAATAATAAAACCATTTTAAATCACCTCCAGGTGAGAAGTGACAGATATAATAAGTTAAGCAGCTTTGTAAAAAGCCTAAAATATACTACCAGCTCCAAAACATCTTCCACTCTCCTGCAGAACTGCAGTGGAACGTCCAGCATCTATCAGCACAGGAGCTAAAAGTTCTACTCTTCTCTTTTTTTTTAATCTTTGTAGTCTAAAATAAAGTGCCGAAACCCCAAAGTGATTGTGAGAAAACCACAAAGCAGTCAGACGCTGAACCAACATTACAGGATTAAATGAACCCCCAGAACTAGGCACTGAATGTGAAGCACTAAAATAGAATGGATGAAAAAAAGCAGATCTTTGACAAACACACTTGAGTAACATTAAAGAAATGTACAAGTTATTCAGAACTGTTCTTAAATACCCAAAGCTTAGAAACCAGCCACATCTTAAAAAAAAAAAAAAAAAAAAAAGAATTATAATTTTGGTACAAATATTGTATTTTTTCTTTATTGGTTGATAGAGGGTGAGCTCTTACCTTCCCAGCCTTTCATTCTCCTCAGTCACTTCAGTTTAGCAGCCCTCTTTCTCTGGAAAACATAAGGATCAGAACTCTGGCTGAGCCCAAAACTTTGTCAGCCTCACACACACTTGCACACACGCACACGCTTTGCAGCAGAAAACACCTTCAGGTTGTTGCTTTGGTTTACAGGCTGAGTTTTAGTCCCCTGAGAGGATTTCCTTTAGCCGGGTGTTCCAGGTGTGCGAGGATGAGGATGAAGGTGATGATGAAGACGAGGATGAAGATGAGATGATTCTGACATGCGCCACTTGTGTGAGTGGAAGTGAGTGAGTGAGTGAGTGAGAGTGAAGTGGTTTTATAAGCAGGGCTGAAAACTCTGCCCCTCCTCCCCCTCTTTTTCCTCTCCTCCTCCTCCCCTATCATTCTCTCCATTCTCTCTCTCTCTCTCTCTCTCTCTCTCTCTCTCTCTCTCTGAATCAACATCTAAAAAGTTTTAGAGACAGAAGCTGACAGAGTGCAGCCACGAGACTCCAAACCACAAAGTGCCGGGAGGGATTATTATCAGAAATTGAATCCATCGTTTTATACACTGTTTTTCATTCCATCATCCCTTATCAGATTAATACATTCATACTAAATTAGGATGTACATTACATGTCCAGACACTTTTAATTAGTATGTTCAGCTTTTTTAAGGTGCACTCATTTAATAACACAGGTGTTTTGTTGAACACACACACACACACACACACACACACACACACACAGCTCTGTAATCTCACTGCTCAGCCCTTAGGTAGTGTAAAAGTGGCTTGTATCAATGTGACCTCGGATCTAGTTGGATCTTATTGTGGCTTACAATCAACTCCTCACAGCAATGTTCCAACATCTGTTCTAAAGCAATGCTGCAGTAACAGACGGAGAGGGGCAAGCAGTTCCCTTAATTGCAGGTGTCTTTCTTTTGATATGCAATGTAATTTGAAGGGAGGCAGTTGTGCAAGCGTGGATTAAGCCTCTATGACTAAACTCCAGTGCTGATGTTTCAGTGTGTTCGTGTGAAACTGTTTATTCCTTCATAAATTGTTCTTTCTGTTGAGAGGCAACTGGAATACACTGCCATTGTCAAATAGGCAAAATAATAAATAAATTAATTAATTAAAGAAAATTTCAGAAAATAAGTTAATAAAAAGAATTTAAAACGTATAAATCAATATATAAAGTGACTTTAAAGGTTTTTTAAAGGGTTATTTTTGATAAAATCAGATTAATAAACTAAAACATTGCATTCTAAGCCTTATTTGAAAGGTTCGCAGCCCACCTGTTGATCATCATTTCTAAACTTTGTCGCCCTCTAGTGGCCACCGATGGTGTTTACAGTAGCAAACGCGCACGCGTGTGTGGTGAGTTGTAAATTTAATTTTAATAGTTTAACACCTGCCGTTCACTCTGTTCTGCGCATCGCTTGTATATGTATAAAGTAAAGCTCACGTCCTATTTTCACATGATTCCCTACTCCCTAAATAGTGCACTGCACCATGTGATTTATATATGCCCTACAGAAGTAGTTTACTTTAGTGTCGGTCCAGTCTGGGAGTTGTAGGCACGTGGCTTAAACTCTTTCCCGAACCCATAATGCTCTGGTTCGGTGCCGGAGCACGAACTGTAGAACGCACATAGCTCACTACTTAGGGAGGAGGGAGGCATTTGAGATTCGGCCTATATATATATATATAAAAAAAATAAACAAAAATAAAAATATTAATGCAGTATTGTGGACTGTAATGCTGCAGAAGCAGATCAAGTCTGACTTTTATTTAACCGTTAGTAGTTTTTTTAAGAAACGTATAAACTATGACGTGATGAAAGAGGAAGTGCGTGGCGCTCTTTCCGGTCGAGTGTTTGTGGTGCCGGACGCTTCACGCGGGAAAAGCGCAGGTAGATAAAAAAATGTACTTTATTATATTAAATCTAGTTTAAAACCGATTAATTCGTCATTACACGTTTCTTACGTGTAATTATTTTGATTTCCTTCTCGATTTGGCTTCATATTCGCACAGCTTGACGTCTCTTTGAGCTTATGCTTTCTTCATTGATGCAGAACAAAGTGATCACTTTTCAGTAAAGAGGTGTAAAAATGACGAAATATAATGTTCAATCACAAAATGACATTTTCATGATACACAATGTGATTTTAGTTTTTCGTTTTTCGGATTTTATCAGTTCATAAAGCCAACAAAGCATCCGTAACCACATTAAAGACGCTGCTATGCCGGCCTGTTATTATAGAGGACTTTTATTATATAATATTTACTGCACTCAATGCTTTTAAACATGGCTGATTGTGCTCTCTATAATGAATTATGCAGTGGTTTTAAATAATGACAATTGCCTTGTATAATCATCAATGTTATGAAGGATTTAATTGAAAATCCTGTTGTTTACTTCTGTTTCAACTTTGTTTCTTAGTAATGTAGTTACAAAACCAGAAGAGCTGTTGGAAATTAGAAATCAGTCCACTTTAATAGCTTTAAGGGCATGTCTTTGTATTGAAGATCATTGTGAATGTTTCTTACTGTTTGCTGCCTCTTCTAAGGTAGCAGAGATGGGAGACACATTGGAGTTCAATGATATTTATCAAGAAGTGAAAGGATGCTGGGTAGGTAATACAACAGCCGTGTGTGCGAGTGTGAGAGAGAGAGAGAGAGAGAGAGAGAGAGAGAGAGAGAGAGAGAGAGAAACTGGACTATCCTAAATCCATACAGTAAAAGTGTAATGGGCTCAATTGAGGGGAGAAAAAAAATATCTCAAAACCAAAAAGAAATAAATACATGCAGCAGTGCACCTCTGGTGTCACAAATAATAAACATCAGCAGTGATTTTGATCAACTGCTAAATAATCAACAAAACACAAAATGAATCAGTAGTCAAATGTTACTTACTGGAGTACGTATTCCTTTTTTCCAAATACCTGCTTAGGTAGAGGTGAGAGTAATGTTATTTTAAAAAGCTCAATAAATTTGAATGAACACATTTGATTTATATAGTAAATGTAATTCTTTACTATCCCATTTTATGTACATGCCAAACTTCAGGCTTTTAAGTGCATAGACTTAATTGCTGATTAACATGAATTGTACATTTGTGCTACTTTACAGAATGATGGACGTTTGAGGTTCAGCAAGCAGTCTGTGGTTTACAAAAGCAACAAAACTGGGAAAGTGGACAGTATTCCTGCTCTTGATCTCTCTCTCGCCCAGTGGCGACGTGTCTGTCTTGGGCATGGAATAAAACTGGCCACAAGCAACGGACACATATACAAATATGATGGATTCAAAGACACTGTGAGTATTTGGTTTGGGGTATGATGCTTTATGTGGAGAAGGTGACTTTTTAAAATATAGATGCAGAGATAAGGATCATACAGTTGGATTTTTAGTTCAAATACTAGATTAAATACCTGAATGTCAGTCGTCGTCCAGTCGTCCATCCCTTCAACTGACTTTTTGATAAAATATATGTTTATGATCAAAGTGATCAGCTAGTCCCCTCTGTTTCATTACAATCATTGAAGTTATTTTCTTTAATTCACTTAGTTTTGTTAGGCATCATATTGCATATTAAATGTAATAGTTTTCCCGTTTAAATCTACTCACTGCTAACGGTGGTTTCAGACAGTTTAAACAGTTACTTACATAACATCTAGTCTGATGCACTTGAGGCCCTCTAGCAGAGTAATTAGTTATAAGTTAGGTTTCTCTTTTTTTTTTCTTCTCTTAGTCTTTACTAACAGGGCTTAAGGTGTCGTGTTTCAAACCAAATTGGTCAAGAGCTACAGAATTGAATATTAAATTTTAGTTAAAAAAAACAAATAAAATTATGAGCATTTTGCAGTAGGAATGCAAAAAAAGGAATATTTTTACACACAAGATTTTTTTAAATTTAGAATAATTTGCAACATGCCTTGTTTTGTGTGTGTGTGTGTGTGCCCATTGCATCCACTTTCATGCTTGTGCGAGTAACTCAAGATGCTACAGGAAAGGAATGTTTCTCTCTGAGGGTTTAATCAGAGGCTCCTGCTAATGGGTGCGTGAGTGAGTGCCACATCTTATTGGAAGTGTTAATAGTTTACTAATGCACCTGTGTGTGTGCGTATAAACTTTTTCTTATTTCAGAGTCTGTGTGCATTGATCATTATGTTAATGTCCGATTCCAGTTCTTTATAGTCAAATTGACAGCTGTTCCTTTTTTTTTTGGCAATTTCTGCTCCACACAGCTCATTTGCTCATTCTGTATTTGTTAAACACATGAATCACACTTAGGCAAGTTTTATATATAAATATAATATAGAACACAGCACATGTTGTATAAGGCACCACTGTGCCAGACTCCAGAATGCACAGATGTGTCTCAGATTTTTTTATTTTTTCTCCCCACCCCTCTTCTCCCCCCCTCTTCTTTCTCTCTCTCTCTCTCTCTCACACACACACACACACACACACACACACACACACACACACACACACACAGTCCCGTTAGTGTGACATGTGGAAGCGATTGAGTGCTGGATAAATAAACAGGCTGATTGGGCGCACTCAGTACGAGCTGCTGGCCGGATTACACACACCTCCGCCATCCCAGAGGGCCGCAGGGTGCAGTGCCGTCAACCACTGCCTTATTAATGAAGCAGAGAGAAGGAAGGAGTCATTGAGCTGGGGAAGTGTACAATTAATTCTGTTTACTTCTTCTTTCTACACCCTTCCTTTGTCTTCTCTCTCTCTCTCTCTCTCTCTCTCTCTCTCTCTCTCTCTCTCTCTCTCCTTCCTACAGGACTTTGAGAAAATCTCTGGTTTTTTTAAAGCAAACTACAAGGTGGAGCTGTCAGAGAAGGACACATGTGTGAAAGGCTGGAACTGGGGCACAGCTAAATTCTCTGGTGAATTTACCCATTCTTTATTTAGCTATTTATTAGTTATTTTAAGTTGTACCGTACATTTATAGCCATCAAATAAAAAGTCAATGTTTCCATTTTATTCATTTATTTATTTTTTTCCCCTATCCTTATAATGCAGTCAGGCACTGTGGTTTGAGTGCACATTCCCACTCCATTGTTATTATCATAATCCTCCATTATTTCTGTTTTACTGGTCTAGCATTAACACCTGCTGTGTGTATTTACACATTCAGGACCATTGTTATCATTCGACATCAATGACAGTTCTGCGTTCGAGATCCCCCTGGCCAACGTGTCCCAGTGCACCACAGGAAAGAATGAGGTCACACTGGAGTTCCATCAGAATGATGACGCAGAGGTATCACTCATGGAAGTGCGTTTCTACGTCCCCCCCACTACTGGCGACGATGGCACAGACCCTGTGGAGGTATTCCAGTTTGTGTAAGAGATTGGTAGTTGTACTGTAATCTGTGAAAGCATTGCAGAGCAGCTTCATGTGACTCATTGGACCCATATGGTTGCCTTCAAGCTCCCCAGCTTAGTAGCATTGTCTGAGTGGGGGAGACCTGGCCACTGGTCATGGGGGGGGGGATTCATAGTTCAGCTCTGGCCTAAGGGACTATAGTTAGAATTAGGCGGCAAACATTGGAACATTTATGTTGATTAATGTATGTTGTCCCTAATAACCAAATCAACAATAAACAATACTATTACTGAGGCAGCTCTGGGTTCAGCCTGTTACAAAAGGGTCTTTCACTCTGCAGTAATCACTGTAAGAACTGCACACATTGCAGAATTATACTGGATTAGATCTCAAAAATAATCACTTAAATTACAGTATAGGCCAGTTAAAGCTACTCCAGCTCCCATGGGACTTCTCTCTCAGTGAGAGCACGATACAGCAGAGACACTCTAGTCACTTTGGTTCTCTCGCTCTTTCTCTCTGTTGCAGGTGTTTTCCCAGAATGTCCTTTCAAGGGCTGACGTTATCCAGGCTACTGGTGATGCAGTGTGCATCTTCAAAGAGCTGCAGTGCCTTACACCCAGAGGAAGGTAAAACCATAACAGCACACCCTTGGCTCTTCATTACCAGGCTTTTATTCCCATCCTCTCTTCTCCCTATTGTTATGCATTCAAACAGACGCATTTCAGCTATATGGTGCTGATTGGTTGTGTTTAAAAAGAATAAAAAATAAATAAAATATTAAACAGGTCTCATAATGCACAAATCAGATGGACAGCAAGCTTAGGCAATATGATAATGTATAGCTATTGTGTTATTATATTACAATATTTTCTGATGTATTATGAAATCAGTGATCAAAAAAAAAAAAAAAAAAACATTTCTTTAAAAAGAGAGCATAATTAGGCTTATTTAACTGAATTTATTGGAGTGAAGTTTTATGGAACTACTGGTTCCTTCTTTTCCTTTATATAACTTTTTGTGAACTCATGAAGTATCCAAGGAGATACTTGCCCACCATTAAAGGACAGTTATTCAAAGTCAGGTTACCATAAATAACAGACTGAAAAATAAATGGAAACAAAGGATTTTAAAAAGCTTTTACTGATTTTTAGCAATGAATTTGCTTTACAAGCCCAGCATTATTTTTCATGGCAGGCAATTGAAGGAAGCAAAAAGCAAGCTCTTGGATTCTTTTCTTGTTTTTTGATCAAGCTTTGACACAAGCACTGAATTTCACTATTTTTATTCCTTTTGTTTTTGTTAAATTTCCACAAGAATTGTTTCTGGAGTTTGTCCTCTGAATTTTATGTAGCAGTTCACTGAGCAATTTCTGATGTCACATGAACGGGATCTGTTAACCTTAAGGAAAGAGAAAGGACAGATGTGTTGGTTGGATGTTCTGGCCAGTTGGAGCTTTTTTCTGTGCGTGCGTGAGATTCAGTTCAGAGAAGAGATGTTCTGACAGGCCACATTCAGTACACGTTTTCTGTTAAAGATGTGTATTTAGTATAAGGGTATAAATTCTTTTTGTCCAAACGCATGATCGTGAAATGGTGTTTTAGTGAAAGATTACCTCCTATTTCAGGTATGATATTCGTATCTACTCCACCTTTCTGCACCTGCATGGAAAGACGTTTGACTATAAGATTCCCTACACCACTGTCCTGCGTCTCTTTCTGCTGCCGCACAAGGACCAGAGGCAGATGTTCTTTGTGGTGAGTTCTGCATACCGGTCTGGGGTAATAAATATAAGTGTGTGGATTATTTCAGCTATGCAGTCAAATTGATGAGCATTCACTTGCCAAACCACCTGTCTTCCAGCACTGTAGAATTGTGTTGTTTTTTTTTTGTAAATGAACAACTGTTTGTGGTGCTGCTGCCACCTGCTGCCCAAAAGGGGCAGGGCTGGTTTTTCTGGGTATGCAGTTTTTCTGTTCTTAAACCTCTTAATCTGTGTACATGCTTGTATCCTAAAAATGTATCCATTGGGTTCCTGAGCAAATCCCTTAACCTTAAGTTTCTCCAGGGGGACTGTCCCTGTAATCAGGAATTGTAAATCACTCTGGATAAGGGCATCTGCTAAATGCCATTAATGTAAATACCTAGGAAATAAATAACAGAAGAGAACCTTTAAAATAATATAGTAGTAGTGGCTATTGATATATATTTTTATTTCATTATTACCATTGTCATCATCTTGTTTGATCATTTTGCATGTATTATTTTGGTATTATTAAGGGTCACTATGTTGTGGCAATGTAATGCGTAGAAAAAAATGTGCACCAGCTTCTCATTCTAACAGAGGAGTTTATCTTCCATTTGTTTTGGTCAAGCAAGATCAGATGATGAAACATTGCACAGCATATTATATCCCAGCATGTGCATTGACGTTGTGCATTAACTTGTAATGTCTAAGACAAAGTTAGTGTCTTGCAGTTTAATAGGGGCACTTTTTTTTTTTTTTTTTTTTTTTTTTTTTAAGGGAAACGTGAGCTTTTATGTCTTCTGTCATAAGTTGTTTCTGACATTGATGTAAACAATTTTTCTGTTATTTATCTTTCTCTCTTGCACACTCCTTTGTGTTTCAGATCAGTTTGGATCCACCCATTAAGCAGGGTCAGACCCGCTATCATTTTCTCATTCTCCTGTTCTCTAAAGATGAAGATATCAGCCTCACCCTAAACATGAGCGAGTGAGTCTCTTTTTCAATCTCTGTGGGTGGGGGAAGACCCCTGGTCACAATCGGTGAAAAGATTTTCAGCATGTCCTGATTTCTTTTTTTTTTTTTTTCCCCTCTCTCTCTCATGAATCATTTCTTTTTCTCCCTCTGCAGGGAGGAGGTGGAGCGCCGATATGAGGGAAAGCTCAGTAAGAATATGTCTGGCTCTCTGTATGAGATGGTCAGCAGGGTCATGAAGTCCCTAGTCAACCGCAAGATCACAGTGCCTGGAAACTTCCAGGGGTAAGAACAAGCCCAGATGTAAATATAAAGATTGTAGATAAGGCTTATAAAAGGATGTCTTCTGAGAAAGAGGTTACCTGCATTAAAACCCTTAAAACCAAGGCTAATGTTCTCCAAAGATCAACCACTGTGGTGTGTTCTCTAGATCTTATGTGGGGACTGAGCAAAGAGATGATGTTGAGTTTGTTCAGTAATACAGGGCTTGTCCTGTTTATTTATAGACAAATGTTTCACTATGGAATTAAAAAAATGATAAAGCTATAAAAGTTGGTTTAAGCTTGAAGAGTCAACACATGGTACAATTAATTCTTTCTCTTTGCAGTCATTCAGGAGCTCAGTGTATTACATGCTCCTATAAGGCAAGCTCAGGTTTGCTGTATCCTCTGGAGAGGGGCTTTATCTTTGTGCACAAGCCACCCGTGCACCTGCGTTTTGAGGAGATCTCCTGTGTGAACTTTGCTCGAGGCACCACCACCACTCGCTCATTCGACTTCGAGATTGAAACCAAACAGGGCAATCAGTACACTTTCAGCAGCATTGAGAGGTAAACGACAGCACACACAATAATGATATTGCCCGTACAATAAGCTTGGGCAAAAACAACTACAATATTATAAAATTGTGATTATATAGCTTCATGTTGAGTATTGCACACCTTGCAAAATATTGAAACACTGTTAATGTTTCATAGCAGCCCTGCTATTACATGAATGTTTTTAAACTTTAATTTCCCATTATTACAAACCAGTTTTCATTAATTACTTCAACTTCAGATTCCTTGTAGATTGTAATTCTTCTCATTCTGTTTCTATTTTTAAGGGAAGAGTATGGGAAGCTGTTCGACTTTGTTAATGCCAAGAAACTGAGCATCAAGAACAGAGGCTTAAGAGAGGTAATGGCTATTGTGTGGCTAGCAATAAACAAAACTTCACTGTTTACACAAATCAGGATAAGTGACCAGGGCAGCATCAGTCCCACACACTTCCTGTAGTGCATACACAGATGCACTGTAATGCATGACCTGGATAAGTTGGAGACAAAACTGAATCCATTGGAAAATTCTGTTGGGAGTTTAATGTCTGAAGGGCAGTTCTAAATTTAAATGAATGTAGTTATTTATTGGCCTCTCCTGGACATGGGTCACAACTGTGTGTGTGTGCATGTGCGTGTGTGCTTGTGTGTATCCAGGAAATGAAGGGAACAGATGGTTACAGTGATTCTGATGAGGATGAGCATGATGCTTATCTTGAGAGGATGAAGGAGGAGGGCAAGATCAGAGAGGAGGGTGACGAATCGGATGGTGACACTGGTGAGTGGCAACATTGCTAGCAAGTCACCACTCTAGTGTTCTCACTGGATTTGGGAACATAATTGTAGATGTGACATGTCAGATTTCAGTTTTGCATTTTGTCTGCAAATCTATTTCATCACACAGATGAGTCCTTCAACCCTGGAGAAGAGGAAGATGATATTGCTGAGGAGTGAGTGCAATTTTTGTTGAATATATTATGTTTCCTGATGTTGGCTGGCTTTGTGACATGCTTTTTTTTGGTCTTTGTGGACAGATATGATAGTAATGCCTCAGCAAGTGACAGCGAGGGGGAAGATGCAGACAGTGAGAATGAGGGGAAGAAGAAAAAAGTTGAAAAGAAGCCCAAGAAAGCACCAAAGGAGAAGAAAGAGAGAAAACCACGCAAAGAGGTAAGACTAAAATTGTGAAGAACACATGGATTGTACTTAAATAAATTGATGGTTTGTCTAAATAGAATATACACATTTAACTTGCTACTCTAAATGTAGTAAATCATTTGTTTGGTTTCTGAAATTAGTTTATTTACTTTTGCACGAGTATAGAGTGTTAATGTAAACAAATAATAGATGCATGTAGCCACCAGCATGTTGACTGCGTGCCTAAATCTTTACATGTTCCAGAAAGCCATGTTGAGGTGTTATTTAGTGTCAAATAGACTTAGGAATGTAGTTTCTGATAAGAATGCATCAGAGTAGGAGTTTCTTGGCAAATACCAACACCCCAACTATTTCCACCTGGATTAGAAAAAAAATGTATAATTTCCATGCAAGTTAGATTTATTTATATTATCTTCAATATTGCGTAAACTAAGAAAAATGAAAGAACTTGAACCCACAGTTCTGTTATTGCAAAAACATTCTACTCCGCCAAAGAACAATGAATGCATTATCTGTTTAAAACGCTAGTCAAATCCAAACATCTGCCCAATGTCATCCCTAATTTCTGACAGTTAATGATGGTTTGTTATTAATAAAAAATGTTAAAATTAAGTTGCAAAGATAAAAACAGTAGTGGAGAAACTCCCAAAAAACACAATTTTTGTTTAGTGATATTTCATGCAATTTTCAAAACCTTGTTTTACTCAGTGTACTGTGTTATGTTGATTCTAATTGCTTCCTGAGAGTGTGTGTGTGTGTGTGCGTGCGTGCGTGCGCGCGCTGAACTAAGGCTCAGAGCCAGCTATGTGAATGAACCGTTTACTTGATCTGTAATGGCAGAGAGAGAGTGTAGTACTGGCCCTTTTTTGGAAACAATTTTCCTGCAGTCAGACTGAGGAGCTTACCAGTGAATGCTGTGAGAAAGAACGGACCCATATCTGTTACTGTTTAACCGGCTGTGTTTGTCCCAAGAGGTGTGTGCTCGTAAAGGGTCCCTTCCTAACTTTCCATTGATCATACACAGGCCCAGATTTCTACAAAGCAGGAAAAAAAAAATCCTTTCCCATTTTCGTTTAACAGCGAGGCTTGCTTATGTCCAAGGGAATAAATAAAATTGTAATTAATACAGGCCATGTGTGCAATGTAATTATTTCCCTCTGTGTTGGTGAAATGAGATTGCCTTTTTGTTCTGGTGTTCAGATCAGCCACAGATGGTCAAATGAGAACCATTCTTGCTCCTGCATTTAAATATTGGTTAAAAATACTTTTTTACAAATGATTTTGGCCCAAAAATTTATTTTTAAATGGATATTCATAGTAGAGTGTTGCATGAAGGTAAGGCAGAATAAAACCTAAAGAAAGCATTTTTTTTTTCTCTCTCAATTTTTACCACAGTCTGTCTTTCTCTCTTTTTCTCTCTTTTCTTTCTAACAGAAGAAGAAAGTGAAGGATGCAGGAGCCCCTAAGAGACCAATGAGTGCCTACATGCTGTGGCTGAACTCGAGCCGAGAACGCATCAAGGCTGAGAATCCCGGAATCTCTGTCACTGAAATCTCAAAGAAAGCAGGAGAGATGTGGAAACAACTTGATAAAAGCCACAAAGGGGTTGGTCACATCCCACATACATTTTCTGATATACTTGAAAATCACTTTAGGAAACGGTCCATTTTAAAGGATAACCTTTAATGTTATAAAGATGGAAATGGATAATAGTTCCAAACAAGACTAATGTAACCACACAGTTTTGCATTTATGATATCTAAAATGAATTTGATTAATTGCCTTTTTTTTCAGCACGTTTCCCACTTGAGCTTCTACAACCATTATCTAGTTGTTTATTCTTCCAAATCTATCGCCTTATATTTGATCCAAGCTAGCTGTGAAATAAAGAACCCTTTATCCTAAATCAGTTTAGTTTTTGCAAGTGTAGTATATTTGAGCGAGTATGTCAATAGTTTTAAATAATTAAAATGTGTAATTAAGTCCAAACAGGTTACATAGGAATCTAAACTGCAATCAAAATGTTTATGAAAACCAGTATTTTAATGTTTTTAATATCATTTTTACCCAGAACCGTCTAGGACCGTTTCGAGCTTGACATTTTTCATTTCTTAGAACAGAGTAAATATTAAATATTTAAATATTTTGGTGTTAACATGTCTTTATGAACAATAATAATAATTGCTGTGTTGATTCACTGATTATGGCAAGGTAATATTTAAAATAAGTTCATCATGGCAAGGGTTTTTTTTTTTTTTTTTTTTTTTTTTTAAAAACAGTTGCACTGTACCTTCTCTTTACCCAAACCACAGACTTGAGCCCTGCCCTGTCCATTACCAACTGCCATCTGCTTACCCCCTCCATCAGCAAACCATGTTCATTCAAGCCATCCTGACACACAGCCATTAGGGAATAGTTGTAAAAGACTGAATAGGGACAAAGTAGTAAATGTAGTTTCTCTCTCACACATTCCCTGATCGTCACTTCCTCTTCTCCCTAGGAGTGGGAAAAGAAGGCAGAGGAGGCTAAGAAACAGTATGAGAAAGCAATGATGGAATATAAGGAGTCTGGAGGAGGAGCCGCCTCATCATCTGTCAAGTGAGTCAATCTCACTAGTGAGAATTTACACCTGTGAGCATGATAGATAAATACTGAATTTATTTACATATTTTTACATTGTGTAGGGAAAAGAAAAAGAAAGGTGGTAAACCAGAAACAAAGAAAAGGAAGAGCGGAGGTGAGAAAGAACAAGAGAGAAGCATAAACGAAAGCTTTAAGAGCAAGGAGTTTATCTCCAGTGAGGAGAGTTCATCGGATTCTGACCATGGCAAAAGCAAAAAGCGCAAGGTGACTTTGTGTTGAATTAATTTTTTTTAATTATCACAATTTGTTCCAACTGGGTGTTTTTAATAATCATTTCAAGTGATACAAATATATAGAAATAAGAGTCCTAGTTTCATTTTTAGCTAAAACTTTTAAATGCGGTATCAGATTAAATAGTAATCGAATTTGCTGGTATCCCCCTGTTGACCTTGTAAGCGCCAGATATTGTGATATGTTAGCTAGGAGGCTCACAGCAGTAGTTTCCCTTTAAAGGAGGAGGACCCTCAGTGTCTGAAATAGTTATGTAAGGGAAACTGACATTCTCTTTTTTCCTCTCAGTCTGATGATGACGACGATGATGACGAAGAAGAGGAGGCTGCCTCTACACCACCTACCTCAGAGGACGAGTCAGGTTCTGACTAAGGAGAACCATCAACAATGGCACATTTTTACACATTTCTCAGGCATCATTGACAACGAACACACACTTATTTGGACCAAGGCTTTTTGTCACCACATGATGTGCATTTTAAGCACAAGTTTACACTCTTTTCCCAACTTCATGGACCAAGACCTGCAGAGAGGCGGGTACATGCTATTTTGTTTTTTTTTTGTTGCTTGTTTTTTCTAATTGCAAATGTGAGCACAACAGCCCAACTAGAGCCCTTTGCTGTCTTAATTATCTGTATTATTGTTAGTCTTGAGGAAAAAAGTCAGGAAACTAGCGATTTCTGTAACTTTTAAATGGTCTTGTTTTTCAAATGGCTTGTACTTGAGGCAATACCCTGTTTGATTTGAATAGATTTTTCTACTTTCAGCTGGCATCCGATCTCCTGATTTTTTTTTTTGTTTTTTTTTTTTTTTGTTTTCCATATTGCAGAAATTGTTTTGTAATAAACTTTGAAGTCTGCCATTGTGTCTCTAAAGTGGGTGTGTGCTTTACACACAGATCCAGATGCAGCCATTTTGCTGCATAATTATAAACTGATTTAAAGACAAACTTTGTAGCTAAATATAATGGTCAAGTCTTGAGGATTGTTTCACACAGCGAGATAAGCTTTTAGCAAAAAAAAAAAAAAAGATATTTCTTTTAGACAGTCCTCAAATTTGAGCTTAAATCTTGCTTTATCCTGGTTTTTGGAATTTTATTTAGGTTGAAAAGAATGTCTTGTTGATTATCTTGTTGGCCAGTGTTATTTATTCCTGTTTAGTCTATCTGAGATCATTTTCTTCCACTTTTTTTTAACTGGCTTCTGCTGCCATACGACTCATTTTCTCATGGTTCCTTTTGGAGTGTAGCTATTGTCTTGAATATTACCAAGTTATATAAATATAATAATGCCCCAGCTGTCTGTCTGTATTGATGCGTCTTTAGTCTGGTGGCTTTAGTTGTATAATCTTTATAGTAATGGAGGTCTATTGCAGTAATTTTTTTACAGTTGGCTAGATGCAGCAGATAAGAGGTCCAACGTTCTCTTTATTTCTCTGCAAAGAAAAATGAACTCGCTGCTATCAGCTGTGATGATCACCATCATAAACATCCACATTCTCTTTGGGACAGGACTGCTTCTATGCCTGGCAGGTTTGAAAGCCAAGCTGGCTTCCAGTGATGAAATACAAACATGCTTTATAAAAGAGAGGTGATGAAATACAATTATTTAATGGCATTTGGTGAATAATTGCTAATGTTAGTCTTCAGAAAGTCACATTTTAGTTCTGTTTAAAAAAGACCAACAAAGGCCTAAGAATTATGGTCATGCAGTCTAAAACATGGTTTGGTTAAAAAAAAAAAAAGCATCAAACAAATTGCAACTTGACTTTCCAATAAAAAGTTTTGGGACAATTAATGCAGAGTAGTTGATTAAAAGTCAAATATTCTTAAGCTGCTTGTCAGTAGGTCCTCAGAGCTCCTGAGGAATCATTCTGCTTGGAACAAGTCAGTTTATCGTCATTTAAATAGAAGATAAAATCTGGTCTGTGTGTTTACAAAGTTACGATTCCTGCCTCGGCAGAAGCTCAAGTGAGCGGTAATGGGCCTGAAAAAGTTTGTGGTTTTTAATACAATGGAAAGACCGAGAGGAGCAGAAAGAGATCGACTCGTGGAGTTTAATAAGTCATCAAGGATGATAGAGCGTGGTGTGAGATTTATTTATTTTTTTTATATGATGGAGAAATAGGGATGGATCCATTTCCTTTTGTATTCTCCAGCACTAATTGAATCCTGGCATGGTGGGGGAGTGTTTATTTCTTATTTTGCCCTCCACTTCTCCGCCTGTTTTCTGCCAAGAGGTGGAGAGTGAGATAATGCAATTAAAAGATCTAAAGATGAGTGCATTTTCATATTTCACTCACACTCTCTTGCTTTCATTCTGCCTCATGGGTGTTATTGAATGTCGCATGCGTTAGGAACCTACAACCCTTCAGAAATGTAAGTCATTAATGAGTGTAAGCGCCTGTATGTGAGCTGTATAATTTATGGTAAGCTGAGTCGGTTTCTGTCCTCCCAGGTCATTTGAAAGCGTTTTAACATGTAATAGGCTCCGTTACTGACCACAAACATAATGGGCCCACTTTAGCAAAGAGGAAGTGTGATGTCACCCTCAATAAATACATCATTTTCAGATTACTGTAGCGCTTTTAGTACTCCCCCCATTCAGGACTCTTGCTGTGGATGATGAGGAGGTGCCACCCAATGGCAAGCATGAAACCTCATGATTTGGGCAGTGGAGAACTTGCATCTAGCGTTAATCATTCCCAAAAATGTGAAGGCATTACTAATATCCTTAATTTCAGTAAAATAATCTCCAAGCTGGGAGATTCCCAGCTGGGATGGCCTGAGTCCTTCCTATGTGGAGTTTGCATGTTCTCCCTGTGTCTGTATGGATTTCCTCTCATATTCCAAAGACTTGTCAGGTGGACTGGAGATGCCAAAATAAGTTTGTCTTTGTGTCAGCTCTGCGAGGACCTGATGAGCTGATGATGTGAGAACAGAGGTAGGCTCAAGTCCCTGAATAAGCAGCACACATAATAGATGGATGGATGAATAGATGTTTGGCAAAGGCAGCATACATTTAAACATTTAGAAAATTTACTCATTTTTTTATTTATTAAGTAGCTACTTAACTACTTATCTAGGCCTTGTTTCAAGAAGGCATAACTGATTTTAACTGTACATATAGTAACTACTTAAATCTCTGTGGTCAATTTGAAAGAAGCGCATTGTAAAATGATGGGAGTATGAATGGTTTTTCTGTCTCTCAGACAGACACAAATACATTGTTTAGAAGATTCTAGGAGAATGGTAAATGAGAGAATCATTAAGGAAATGGGGGAGGGCAGAAGAGAGTAGGAGGGCGGGAGATGAAGGAACGAGTGTGGAGATAATGGTAATTTAGGCCATTATGAAGCAGAAGGTACAGATCCTCACTTAGTAAAAGCAGAAAGTCTGGAAGAAGCATCTCTCCCCAAAGCATCAGGACACAAGCAAGAGCTTAACATAGCTGTACCCAGGTCCACTAGCTGATCCCAAAATGTTGGGCTGGATTTTTGATTTCTTTACCTATGAAACTACCAAGTCGGTGGTGGTCAAGAGAAGATCGCTTGGTATCATCAATCGCTTGGTCCAGGCACTCATCATCATTTATTTTGTAGGGTAAGAACTAAAGATTGTATCTGGGCTGGTTAAAAAGCATGTGTGGTTTTGGGTGGTTACAACTGTGAGTGCTAAGGAGATGCTTTGTATTATAACAGATAGTAAAACTATAAATAATGTGGTGGATTTTAGAAGCTGAAAGATGTTTTACATTAAATTTTATGTTGTTCTGAATGCAAACTTCTACAGCCAAAAGTATTGAATGGACCAATGGAATTATGCTTGTATATCTGCATAGTACTGTATGATAGTGCTGTACAATATTTATTTAACCTTTAATTAATCCCAAGAAGCCATTAAGGACGTATTTTATTTACTGCCTTGCAAGCTGTAGAAACTCCTTGAAGAAAGATGAAAAAAAGGATGAAATTACAAGAGAAAATCAATAAAGGCAACAAATTTGGGGAAAAAAAGATTTACAAAACCAATCCAGCACTTTATATCCTTTTATGTATTTGTGTATTTGTATTAATTATAACATCATGAAGAGTTTAATGCTGTATCCATTTGTTACATTGAAAGATAAAATAAGTTTAAAATGATTAACAGCTGCTATGTACAAAAAAATATGTTTTTATATATAATAAAGGTGCAGCTTTTCATAATTAATCTATACTTTTTCTTGAGCACTCAAAGTATATCATGATGGCATGTTATAACTAGCCTTCATGCAACACTTTTATAGGTTAAAAACTGTAAAAGTGACATTTTTAGTTACTCAGCAGTTTATTGGGCCGTGTTACAGAAAATGTTAAAATACTATGTAGGCTGTAAATCTTTACAATCAATGTATCCATCATTGATTAGTGAAACATGGAGTCTCTGAGTCGTCATTAGCCATTTTTGCTGCGTTTATCTTGGTGTCCGATGATTGCTTTTTGTCTGAGCACCATCAAATGAGTTTAGTTCACAAATTCAATCAGATTCTTTTCAGCCAATCAGAAAAGAGATTAAAAGTGATTACAGATCTGAAATCAGATAACCAGAGTTTTGGATGGGTTTGATCTGCTTATGTGTGTGTGTTTGTAGTTATGTGTTTCTTCATGAGAAGGCCTATCAGGACCGTGACACAGGGATTGAGTCTGCTGTAATGACCAAAGTGAAAGGCATTGGGTTCTTAGGGGGTCGTCTGATGGATGTGGCTGACTACGTGATGCCAGCACAGGTTAGTAGCAATCTGTGAAAGTCACTGCATCTGTGAAAGTCGCCTTCATCGTGGCAGAGTGTGTGGTTCATCAATGCAATCCCAACTATGTGGCATTTCACAGGGCGCCTCTGTGTTCAGCATCATCACCAGTTTGGTCACCACACCCAATCAGATACATGGAATCTGCTTTGAGGTCAGTTTCTCACAACCATGTTGATCCATTAAAGTGCACCACTTAGGCCATTATACACTATATTGATGCCAAATGTACACTGATAAGTATGTACACTGCATTCAAGACATGTCAGAGGCTTAGAAATATGTGAAACAGGACATTTTGACACATGCACTCAATGCACTCAAACACCATCCGAATGGTATTTACTTGTGGTAGTTTTATCCTCAATTTATTACCGATGCATTAAAATGTAAGAAATTACAAATTAACAGACACAAAACACATCAAATATGTTTTATTAGAGTGCTGCACTGCTATGTCATAGCACTTAAAAAATATGAAATTCTTTGTATTATTAGTTATTCTAAGACACTTTTTACATTGTATACAGTCATATGAAAAATTCTGGGAACCCCTCTTAATTCTTTGGATTTTTGTTAATCATTGGCTGAGCTTTCAAAGTAGCAACTTACTTTTAATATATGACATGCCTTATTGAAACAGTAGTATTTCAGCAATGACATTAAATTTACTGGATTAACAGAAAATATGCATCATAACAAAATTAGACAGGTGCATAAATTTGGGCACGCCAACAGAGATATTACATCAATACATGAGCCTTATTTTGCAAATGTAACAGCCTCTAGAAAATCTCTCCAGTTCAGTTAAATTTGATGGCTGCCAAGCATGGACAGATTGCTTCAAATCATCCCATAGATTTTCGATGACATTCAATTCAGGGGCCAGTGACGGCCATTCCAGAACATTGTACTTCTCTCTCTGCATGAATGCCTCTGTAGATTTCAAACTGTGTTTTGGGTCACTGTCTTGTTGGAGTATCCAACCACTGCATAACTTCAACTTTGTGACTGATGCTTGAACATTATCCTGAAGAATTTGTTGATATTGGGTTGAATTCATCAGACCCTCAACTTTAACATTATTAGTTATTCTAAGACACCTTTTACATTGTATACAGTCATATGATAAAGGGCATATGAAAAAGGGCAGCGGTGGCCTAGTGGTTAGGGAGTTGGCCCCGCATCGGAAGATTGTGGGTTCGATTCCCTCACAAGTAGGTTGCCCTGAGGTACCCCTGAGCAAGGTACCATCCCTGTCACTGCTCCCCGGGCGCTTTCAATAGCTGCCTACTGCTGCACGGTATTTGTGTGTATGGGTTAAAAGCAGAGGTCCAATTTTGTTGTGGTTCATGCTTGCTGTGCTGTGACCTCGCAATGACAAGGGTTGTCACTTTCACTTTTTCACTTTAACAAGGGCCCCAGTACCTGAACGTGCCACACAGCTCCACAGCCTGATGGAACCTGCACCAAATTTGACAGTAGATGTGTTTTCCTTGGAATGCGCTGTTCTTCCGCCATGCAAAGTGCTTTATCGTTTGACAAAATAACTCAATTTTTGTTTTATCAGTCCAAAGCACTTCCAAAGCAGCTCCAAAATGAATCTGTTTTGTCTAAATGAGCATTTGCATACAACAAGTGACTCTGTTTGTGGCGTGAGTGCAGAAAGGGCTTCTTTCTCATCACCCTGCCATACAGACGTTCTTTGTGCAAATTGCGCAGAATTGTAGAACGATGTGGAGGTGATCTGTGGTTTGTCTGTAACCATTCTCACAAACCTGCGCATATGCCGCTCCTGTATTTTTCTTGGCCTGCCAGACCTGGGTTTAACAGCAACTGTGTCTTTTTGTAGCCTTACCCTATACCATGATACTGAACAATCTGTTTTCAGATCTTTTGAGAGTGGCTTTGAGGATCCAGTGGTGTCACTCTTCAGAGGAGAGTCAAAGGGAAGCACAACTTGCAATTGACCACCTTAAATACCTTTTCTCATGATTGGACACACCTGTCTCGAAGGCTTAACGAGCTAATCCAACCAATTTGGTGTTGCAAGTAATAAGTATTGAGCAGTTACATGCATTCAAATCAGCACAATTACCTACATTTTTGCACAGGAAGTTTTTCATATTTGATTTAATTTCATACAAACTAAATACTGCTTCACTAAAAATCATTGTCTGGAAAACAGACAATGTACTCAGATGTTCCTAGTAAATTGAAGACATACCACTGTTATATTTTTAAAGTAGAGTAAATATATATATATATATATATATATAGGTATATATATTCCAGGGTGCGTCCCCCGTCCTCGCCCTGTGTGCGCTGGGTTGGACGCCAGCGCGACCCCGTTTGGGACAAGCGGCAGATAATGGATGGATGGATATATATATATATGTATATATGTGTGTGTGTGTAGCCATACTTCTATATCCCTAACCATAGCATTTTCCTCTTGCACTCTTCCTGTCTTAGGTTGACAAGAAATTCATCTGCAGCACTGATGAGGAATGTAGCAAACATCTGTATTCAAATTTAGCAAGTGGTACAGTCTCTTTATTCTCACTGTCTGATTATTTTTTGTTTACTCTGGTTATTTACCTCATGAGCTGCTCTCTTCTCTAATTTACCTTGTTTTTTCCAACCTCAGCATTTAATTTCATTCTTGTTGTAGGAAGGATAACAGGCAAGTGTGTGACTGAAGTTCAGAAGTGTCAAATAGAAGGCTGGTGCCCGGCAGAGAATGACACCATCACCATGTAAGAACCATACAAATACACCAGCTATCAAAAGTGTAGATGTACCACAGTAATGTTATATATGATTTTTGGCTTTTATTCTTATTTTTCAATGGATTTATCCAAGTAATACACTCTAAAATTACACTGTGAATCTTCTCTGAACTTCTGAAATGTTTTATTTCCATTTCTTTTTTAAAAATGATTCCATCCAAAGAACCATCCATTAATTTCAAGTTATTGAAATTGAGGAGCAGTGATGGGGACAGTACCTTGTTCAAGGGTACCTCAGGGCAACCTACTGGTGAGGGAATCGAACCCACAATCTTCCAATGCAGGGGCAACGCCCTAACCACTAGGCCACTGCTGCCACTAAAATGTTTTTTGAATTAAAGGTGTCTTCTTTTAAAGTGTAAAGTTAATATGATGAAACATCCATGTTGGGGGCCCAAACTTTTACTTCTTCTTCCGGGCACTTTTCATTTTTGCTTGCAACTGTATATGGTCTTTTTAGCTAATCAAAATATTTACAAAACTGATATTTTTCTTCATGTGTTCATTGGTACCTGAGATCTCTTCTGGGAATGGAGTTCTAAACCTTTTTTTTTTTTACTGTTTTTACTTAAAATCAACTTTTCTCTCCAATAAAGACTAGAAATGACAAAGCTGATATTTTAAAAATACCCTGTTTTTAAAAAAAATTTGAATCAGTTTTTAAACTGGTCATGAGCTCCAATAAAGAGCTACAAAAACACATCCTGTGGATACTCCTGCAGACGTTGCGCAGAGTTTTTTCATGTGAAAAATTGTACTATATCTAACATTTTACCTTCTGTGTCTGGTGGCCTTTCTCAGGGAGCCCATGCAAGAGGTTCAGAACTTCACAATTTTCATCAAAAACAGTATCCGCTTCCCACACTTCAACATCACAAGGTGAGATACTAAACCACATTCACTATGTCTGTAATTCTATGTCTGAACAGAATAATTTAAATTTTCTCTATCTCAGGGGGAATATTAGTCCTGACATGGACAGTCATAAAAGCTGCTTGTACCACCCTGTTGAGAACCCATTGTGCCCCTTCTTCAAAGTGGAAGATGTGTTGACATATGCCGGTGCAGATTTTAACAATATTGCAAAAAATGTGAGTACTGAACTTCTCTTTGTCTCTTATTATAATAATTCAGCCAAAAAATAAAATCTGTACAGTTTTATCCTTGTCCCAAAGGTCAATAAGCCAAGAAATCTTTATTTATTCACATATATATTTAATCATTTAGCTGAAGTTTTTTATCCATGCAGCTAAAAACCATTCAGGCTACATGAAAAACTTTCCAACAACTGACAAAACAATGCGATGGGATGGGATGGGGTTGTCTAACGGTAGAATAAATTGCCTATGGACCAAGAGGTCACAGGTTCGAATCTCACCTCCACCACAACTGGGTTCCTGGTGCAAAACCCTTAACCCTAAGTTGCTCCAGGGGGACTGTCCCTGTAATTGGTAAATGGAAGTCGTTCTGGATAAGAGCGTTAGCTAAATGCCGTACATGTTAAATTTGCAGCAGTATCAAATTCCAACACAAGCTTGTCCAGTAAATATAGTTATAGATTTACACTAGAAATAAGTGGCAGAGGGGTTTTGACTCACAAATATGAAAACTTGAAATTCAAAAAGGAATTTTGACTTGAACGCCATGACTCAAACTCAACTGGAGACCTGCCTACACTGATTTAGTCTATACCGGACACTTGTCTGTACTGACGCAACAACTATTTTGAGATATGCCTCAGGACTTACTTGCCACTCATTCCATTCCAATTCAAGTTAATGTTACAAACAAGTATGACTGATAATGTAGGTATGCAGGTTTCGCATTGTGAAAGGCAGCTCTGCAATTCCATTACTTGTTATTTAGCCTTGTAGCAAAACTAGTGAACATTTTTGTTGGTAAATCTGAGTATAATTTGAACAAACTCTTTTCTCTCCCTTTTAGTAACTTTATCAATCAGAAATGTGTTTACGCGTTTGTTTGTGTGTGTGCACATTAGGGTGGAGAGATTGGGATTAATATAGCCTGGGTATGTAATCTGGACCTGGGTGTGGAGAAGTGCAAACCCAAATACAGCTTCACACAACTGGACTCCGCATTCAAAAACATATCCTTAACTAAAGGATACAACTTTAGGTAGCAGCCCTATATGTGTCTACATCTCTCTCTCTCTCTCTCTCTCTCTCTCTCTCTCTCTCTCTCTCTCTCTCTCTTCTCTCTCTCTCTCTCTCTCTCTCTCTCTCTCTCTCTCTCTCCCTCTCCCTCTCTCCTCCCTCCCTCTTTCTCTCTCTCCCTCCCTCCCTCTCTGCTCCTCTCTCTCTCTCCATCCTCCTTTCCCTCCCTCTCCTCTCTCTCTCCCTCCCTCTATCCCTCCCTCAACCTCCCTCTCCCTCTCCCTCAACCTCCCTCCATCCCTCTCTCTCAAGCTCTTTCTCCCTCCTCCCTCTCCCTCTCTCTCCCTCCTCTCTCTCTCTCCTCCCCTCTCCTCCTCCCTCTCTCCCCCTCCCTCCTCTCTCTCCACTCCCTCTCCCTCTCTCTCTCTCCCTCACTCCCTCCCCCTCTCTCTCCCTCTCTCTCTCTCTCTCTCTCTCTCTCTCTCTCACACACATTTTTCTTTTTTCTTTTAGGTTTGCGAAGTACTACATGTCAGAAGATGGCCAGGAGAGACGGACACTTTATAAAGCCTTCGCTATTCGCTTTGATATAATTGTGTCTGGGAGTGTGAGTATATTCACATGTGTTTATGTTAATGAATACTGCTGTCATAAACAGATATGTATATAAACTTTGTTTTTTTTCTAGGCGGGAAAATTTTACATTGTCCCTACATTAATCAATATCGTTGCAGCTTGCACATCAGTGGGTCTGGTAAGATCACTATTATAAATGTGTATATATAATATATACATAGATTGACATTGATACACAAACAACATAGCACAAAATGGTGTTTGGATATTGGTGCTTAAAGGACTAGGTTAACATTAAGTGATATTTTGAATGAAGGAGCAGTCTGGGGCGTTCATGGAGCATCTGTCACCTAAAGGTTAGAGAAATTGGCTAACAATCCAAAGGTTGCCAGGTCTACCAACAGGACTAAACAAAATTTCTTCTTTCCAACATCCATGGCTGCAGTGCCTTTGGGCAAGGCAATAATGCATTTACCCAATACTTTTTGGTCTACTGTATGACCACACAGAGAATAACCAGTACAGAATAACCTAGTTCAGTACCCAGTTCAGAACATAGTTCAGTTCAGGGGCAGTTGTGTCTTATTGCTTAAGGATTTGACCCAATGATCAGAAGGGAGTGTGTCTGAGCCCCAGGCTTGTAGGTTAACCTGTGGTACCCTTTAGCAAGGTACCTTCCCCAACACAACCTCCCTGTCTGCTGTGCTGTGTATTCACAATGAAAAGTAATCACTTTTCACTTCACTACAAAAATTAGCATTACACTCCACTTACACTAATCATCATTTCTATTGACTGCAGGCTACAATATTCTGTGACATCATCCTCTTGAATTTCCTGAAAGGATCAGAACAATACAAGGCAAAGAAATTTGAAGAGGTGAGTTTATATGTTATCAAGGTGCATTTAAAAAAGCACCATTGGTTGCACCAATTTACAACCACAAATTCTTCTTAATTCAATCACTGAGATCAAAGTCATTCAGGGTGGTTGGACATGAAATGGTTAATTATATATATTTTAAAAACTTTACAATTTTTACAATGGTCCAATGTTTACACAAATATAGTCCAAATATAATCCAAATGACCAGTTAAACCATCTTCTGTGGTTTTCTGTGGCAGTGCTGATGAGTGCTCATTTCTTTTCCATTTTTACCTTCCTCCCCACCAATGTATCTTTAAAAATAAAATTTTAAGCCAAAACCTTGTCTTAAGGCTATGATAAAATAAATCTCAGGGTATTCATAACCATTCCATGCAATGACTTTCTGTGAGGGAGTTTTTAGAGGTCTTTAAATGTCTGGTTCCATTCAGCACCACAGCTATGTAAGTTTGTCTGAAACAAAGCATTATACTGCTCTGAATGATTCTGTTTATACCTCTCAATCTCTTTCTCTCTCTCTCTCTCTCTCTCTCTCTCTCTCTCTCTCTCTCTCTCTCTCTCTCTCTCAGGTTTCTAATTCAGTGCATTGTTCAGAAAGTCATGAACTCTCCCAAGGGAGTCTGTTGACAATCCAAAATGAGGGGAAGAACTCTGCGGACTCAGGAGCTTTTTCTTTGGGACATCAGGTGTGAGTGACCCAGGGGTGGACAAAATATTATACAGTATATAATTCATATGTTAGTTGTATAAAAACTACTGTTCAAACATTTTCAAAGATTCAAAACCAATTTGTTTGCAGAAGATTTGAAAAAATGTTTTCAATGTGCTACTCCAGAATGAAACCTACATCAACTCTCAAGGCAGACAACCTTTGAAAAACACATCTAATATGGCAAGTGATTAAAAACCGTTCAACAATGACAAAAAAAAGTGTCCCTGTTGCAGCGAGTTACCACCAGGGAAGGGAAAAATTTTCTTAACCTTTTATATTGGTCTTATTATCATAAAAAATGGTAGATGGCAGCTAGTGTTTTAATATTATGACCTGTACTTGGCCATTGGCCATTCATATCTCCAAATCAGAGAAATCAGAGAAGACATTCTCTTCAATCGTGTATTTAAATTAAGTTATATTATACTTAGATTGTTTCTACTTTTACTCCACTATGGATGTTTTGTACTTTGTTCACCCCTGGAGTGATCATTTGGGCAGTTGCAGTAACCTCTCCAGCACTACTAAGAGTTAACAGTCTGACCTTGAAAAACTCTCCTTTGATTTTACAGCCAACATTAAAATCCAGTCACTAATTTTGCTCCACATTGAACTCTCCCATTCCTAATGACAAAGACACCATATTGTGTAAAAAACATATAATAGTTTAATGGTTAAACAAACACTGTGTGAAAAAACAGTGAAATTCCATCAGCACTGAAGTGTCCTTAAAGGAGCAAAATGTATTAAATGCGCTATTAAGGTGAAGAACAATTGTAATGAAGGGAAAAAATGAAAGAAATCATATACTTTATTGAGAATACAAGGTTGTAGACCACATAATGGTCAAAAGATCTCTGAATAAGTTTTGTTGATAACAGATTGACTGAGCTGGGAAAAAAGTTTGCTTGGTTAAAATGTTTGGGTTATAACCTGATCTTAAAACATGGCAAGCAGCACACTTATGCTTAATAGTAAATCAGATATTTATGACTTCTCCAGGGAAATGTGAGCTTATTGCTTATTACTTATTGCTTTATAAACTCTGCACATAGGCTCTAAAGTGATACCCTACACACTTAAAACAAAGGTGCCAGAATGAGTTCTTAGCATGATGCCATAGAAGAAACCATTCTTTAAAAAAACCCTCAGTGGATGGTTCTCAATGGAACCATTTTTTGTGTAAGATGTGTAAGTTTCAAGAACCACTATATTTCAATAACCTTTAGATAAAGCCTTCTACACTGTGCTTAAAAGGCTTCATCACATTCACATATTTCATTAAAACCAGTTCTTTTGGCAATTGGAGTTGTTCTATGGCATCACTTCTATGGCAGATGTATTAGATTACATTTCCCAGTGTGTAGAAATTCCCTTCATTCTTTTATCCCTGGAGTACCACAACTCATATACAGTAATAGCTGCATGTTTGTAATTCCTATATCCAGTATGGCCTGGCTGTCATTTTTATTACCCAGGACCCTTGTTTGGTTAACACTTTTTATATAATAATATAAAACATATTTAAATAAATTTACTAAATATACAATCATATAGTAAAACAAGTAAAACAGTGTAACAAGGATTTAGGAGTTATGAAAGTGAAGATTGCATTTGCTTTCTTCAGCATATTACACTTGTTTCTCCCAAAGTAAGGAATTTTAAATCTCTTTTTAATATTCATTTACATATACCATACAGGTCTCTCTTGCTGTCTTATGGCAAGTTTTCCTTACACTTTTTTCTGAGGCTGTGTGCATATCTACAAAGTGAATCTTATCAGTTTTTTGTTCAGAGTTCACTGCCAGAGCATTTACAGGGGCTTTCCCTTGTAGCTCAACCCAGAAATACACTTAACTTTTTGGCTATTGAATGTATTAAAGCAAGTCTAAAGTTTCATAAGGGAGCCTTTCACTGCAGTAACATGTGTTGCTGAGTTGCATTCTATTAGCAGTGTTTGCTATGGAAATGGTACCAGTTGAGTCAGTACAGTGATTCACCTGCGTCAACACCCTGAAGTAGCTGAATTTCCTATTGAGAAGTGGTATCTAAATACTTCTTAACATGTAGCTGTATTTACAGTGATTGGGGTGTTGTTTTCCAATCTCATTTCAGCTGGATAATAAATTTGAGCTTTTGAACTTTGTGGGTGTGCCTGCAATTTGTGGGAATTTAAGTCTGGGCCTCCTCTTAGTCTTGGTCCTCAGTGCTGCAATCCAGTTTGGAGTGGAGGGGCGAGACTGCAGATCTTCTTCAGAATCATCATCACCTGCTTCGCCTTCATCATCAGACAGAATGGGGGGGGGGATAAATAGCACCTCCTCTGCAAAACGTACTCGACGAGTTTCCTCTAGCCTCCGCTGAGAAAAACAATGAAAAAAGGGTATACATGTATATTTTTTATTTATATATACTGGGATAATTTCATGTAGCCAGTTTAGAAACAACTACCATATACTACTGATGGGGAAACATTTCTGTGTATATATATATGTAATTATTGTATTCTATATAATATATACATAAATATGGTGGAGAGGAGGAGAAAATGTCATGTACCCTCAAAAATGTGTGCCAGGCTTCTCCCCAACAATGGACACATTAAAGGTATAATATGAGAAGCCCAAATACTATTAAATCTAAGCTCTCTAGCCAGAGGAGATTGGCTGTAGAAGGATGTAAGTGAGTTGGGCAAAAGTATGTGTTTGTGAAAAAGGATGTGGAGTTTGTGATTACTTTGGACTATATTTCTTTCTTTAAAATAAAGTCTGTGTGTTTGAGTGTTTAGTCTCAATGGCAGTGTGCAGTGCAGTAAATATATGATATATATATATATACAGTACTAAATATTGAGCCACCCCTGATTTCTTTAGATTTTGCTAGAGGAGCAATCACAATATATATTTATACCAACAGTCATATGCTTGGCATATTAGGTATATTTGAAGAATTGGGAATTGGGAAGAAGCTAAGTGCTTAAAGATATAAGTAGTCTCCTTAAAGGGGTGCCAACCAACTGCATTCAGCATCAACAGTAAACTAATCACCTGATCATCTGGAAACATCTGCACCTGTTTCTTGACCGCTTCATATCTTAAGTTAGATGCTTTGTTCTGCTTGAATACTTAGTTCAATGTGTGGCTTAACCAACAAAAGCAATACCCTGAAACTGGTCGGGTACATGGACTGGACTGAAATTGAGAGCCATAAACTTTGTCCTTCAGGAAACCTGGAGAACTATTCCTCAACATCACATTTAAAAAAAGACAAAAAAGTCTGAAGAAATTAGGTATGGCTCACGACATGTGTACAGTTGTCAAACGAATATATATTGGGGAATTTTAAAAAGGAATGTCTAACAGATTAAGATGAATTTGAACAGGATATATGCAGTGGAAGGAAGTATATAATAATGACAAAAGCAAAAGTGCATATATTTGGATGGTGGACTATTCAAGATATGCTACAGGGTGTTACAGTGTGTCAAGCACTGCATAGAAAGAGAGAGAGAGAGTGTATGTATGTGTGTGTGTTTATGTTTGTATAACAGTTTAGACTAATCAGAGTGTGGATAAAGTACATTTAAAAACCAATGTGAATACATTTAAGCATATGAAGCCCAGTCATAGTGAATGCAAAACACAGCATCTTCAATGTGAACTTCCTTACCCTTTTGACTACAGTTTCTGTAGATGCAGATGACTCAGAATCCTGGGAAATAGAGTGCTGGAGAGAGGAGATGGAGGATGCTGGAGAATGGCTTGGAACTGGTGGTGAAGAATAAGGCAGTGTCATGGCATTATCTCTCCAGTGCATCTGTCCCATATCTGATCTTCCTCGATCACTGGAACCTCTTCTGAGAGTATAATGCCCTCTCTTACGGCTTGAGGACCCATTCAGGGAGGAACTGTCTTTTGGCTGGGAAAGGGAGATAAGAAAGAGTAAACAAAATAAAGAAAACAGTGATAATGTTAAAATTCATTTTAGACCCTTTGTTAAATTAGCTCTCTGTGTTACACCCCTCCAAAGCACAGCCATTGAGACTCCCTCAACCATTGTCAAATACATCAAACCCTTTGGTCATTTTCATTTTTATTTTATTTTTTATGAAAAAAATCTACATTACTGTCCCTGGAGCCATCCCCTATATCTTCATTTTTTACTTACAAAAAGACAGGCCTTTCCTATGTTTGAAATGTACTATTGAGGGATAGTTCTCCAAGCTTCCTGAAGGAAGTTTTACATCTCAGTTTCAGTGCAGTCCCTGTACCTCACCAGTTTCAGAGGATTGTTTTTTGTGACACACAGTCACCTCCATATAGTCATTCAGGCTGAACATGAAGACTTAAGACATGAAGCAGTGAAGAAACAAGTCCAGATGATCAGGTGATTAGTTTGCTAATGCTGAACACTGAATGGATGGAACCTTTTTATTTTGAACCTTGTATTTATAGGCACTTTGCAGCCTGTCACAGTAAAACACTTATTCACAATTCTAATCTACTCAATATGCCAAAGAAGGGGGCAGCAAATTGGCTCAGTGGGTAGTGCTGTCACCACACAGTGTGAAGATCCTGGGTTTGATTCCCAGATGGGCTGGCCCAGGTACTTTCATGTTCTCCCCACGCCTACATGAGTTTCCTGCTATCATCCAAAGACATACATGTCAGGTGGATTGGAGATGATAATTTGGCCCATAGGTGTGAGTGTGAGTATGTCTGCCCTGCGATGGACTGGCAATCTGTCTAGGGTATTTTCCTGCCTTTTGCTCTTTGAGAGCTGAAATAGACTCCAGGCCACTCACGACCCTAGTCAGGACAAGTGGCTAAGAAAATGAGTGAGTAAGTAAATATGCCAGAGATAAGACAGGTATAAAATGGTGTTTTTTTGCAACAACAAGATGATTCACTGGCAATATCTAAATAAATGAGGAGTCCTGTACATCATATTACAGTCAGTCTCATCACATTTATACACTGCTCAAGAGCCTGCAGCAGTACAGCTTATTCTGATTCATAACTAAGAGTTGCATTAATTCAAATGCCAAGGTTTCCCTTTCCTTGTTCATTCTTGCTCTTCTGAATGCTGTCATCTTGGGTTCTTTTCCTAGAACTCTCTTACACTAGTTTTTAGTACAAGTTGCATGTCCATCCAAACATGAAAAAATTAAATCATGACTATTGTAAACCATCACACCAGCCCTCAAAGACATTTCAGCTATGCTTGTCTACCAATAAGTAGAATCAGAATTTAGTATTTTTAGTTGTTAATATCTTGTATATTGTTTATTATTATTTATAGTCTGTTATTATTATTGTTAATGAATAATTTACTAATTAACCTTTAGATGCATTTTTTGTTTATTTTGCTAACAACCCACAGTATATAGTACAAAATGTCCTGCACTACTCCTTCAGTCTTACCTGAAGATATGACAAGTCCAAAAGGTGGAGAATTTCAGGTTGTTCATGATTTTGATCAGATAGTTGTGCATGGCTGAGATTTTGTTCATTTGACTGATGACCCCTTGCTCCAGTTGGTAACCATGATTGATGGTTTTGATGCATGTCCAATAACTGGGCTTGGTGATGTGGTTGGTCATTGTTTTCTGACTGGCTGATACTCAGGTCCATGCTTTGTAATTGATTTGAACTAAAGTCAAATAATTCTGACTGGTCTTTGAGGAACTCAAATGTCTGAAACAAATCAGATTTCTTTGTCTGGTTGAAAGCGTTGTCATTGATGTCCATCTCTTGCTGAAAACTTTCAGAATTCATTTGTTCTGGAGCCACTTTGTTATCCAGTTGGTTATCTTTGGTCAGCTCTCTGTGAGGTAATTGGCAAATGCTGTGTGGTGTTGTTTCTACTGTCATGCTGATGGGCTCATGCTGGCTGCTAGTACTGGATGAGAAGAACTTGGCCCACTCCTCTCCAGAACAAATCTCTTCCATCAAATTTAAAGAGCCAAATGAAAATATAGATTCACTGTAAGAAAAAAAACAGATGTCTTGGTGAGAAAAGTGGGATTTGGAGTGATATTCAGTTAAATGAATGGTTGTTTTTAAAATGAACTGTGAATCTTAGCTAGTGTAAATCTTTTGGTGGAAACCATACAAGCCAGTTTACTCATCTCAATTTGAGCGTAAAGCTAAGTTGAAAGGAGTTTCCAGTGATGATATACCATTGACCAGGCTTAATTCATATCCAGTAAACCAGACCAAAGAGTATCTGAAATCTGGATGTCAGATACTTGGTGGCGATACCCCACCAGGACACAAATGATCAATTGTTTGGCTTTGATTCATTGTTTCCTTCTTTTGCGCTGCTATAATGCTATCATTCTGTTTCTCTCTCTCACGCTCTCACTACACATACCTCTGAGGGTGTGTTCGTTTTATCATAAGGAGTGACAGAGGTATTCTCGAAGATGACAGCTGTGGTATCATAATTACCCTGGATTTATATTGCAACAGAAAAATGTATTTGTATTTACCCCATTGAATCAAACGGGTTGGGAGGGGCTACGTCTGGCTCGCTGTTGATCGGCTGGTGTGAGACATTCTTTTCTTCCTTAAAAAATGCAGCTGTTGTGTGTTCTGTCTTGTGTGGTGTGGATTCGGTTTTGCTGCTCTAAAAAAAGAGAGTTTGCATATTTTTTTAAAAATACATAAACTGTTAACAGTCCAACTAAAAAGTATACCTTTCTTTTTTCCAGTTTCAGAGTGTTATTTACTACAACATTTTAAAATAACACACGCCACTGATCATATAATGCCTGTTTCATCTCATCAAATCATTTAAAAGACACATCTTCCATCAAATGTATATGTCAAATGTATATGTCATCATACAGAAGGAACACAGTACAATCTCACACAAAGATGGGTTCCAGTCTCAGAAATAATATTCATTTTATGATTAAAAATAGATGCCATAATCAAAAAACAAGTCTTTATTTGCATCAGTTTGTCAGAAATATATGATTTTTATTTCTAAAAATAGATCCGTTTTTTTAATTAATAGACAAGGTCTATTATGTTATGTATTATATTGTATAGAAAAAAACTCACTGTAGCTTCTTCATTAATTTCTTGCCTTAGTTTGCCATCTCTTTCTTTGTGTCTTTCCTTCCATCTTTCCTTCACTTTCTGAGTCCATTTCTTCTTTCCCAGATTACTGGGTTTTCTCATATTGATCCTTGAAGTCTGAGTTTGATGTTCAGCAGCATTGAGGTTGTCCCTTTTTATGTTCTCTATGCCTACACGCTCAGTCCACACACCACTGTGTTCCTCGGGTGTTCTCAGGATGGGTAATGTAGGTGATGGGGTTGCAGGGATGCTCATGTATATGGTTGATGCGCTATAGCTGACTTCACTCACCTTCCTTTTTGAAAGCTTTACCTGCTTCTGCCATCTGGGTATTTTATCATCATCACTGAAAATAATGACATCTGATGGGGCACAGCTGCTCACATAACCCCAACTTGGTGTAGCTAAGAGGCCTTTGGTAGGCCTGTTAAATGAATGGACACTACCTGGTCTGTCCAAGGTGGTCCAAATGGAGGGAGATCTGCATTGCTGATTGTCCATGGAATCACCAAACTGGAACACAGAGGTTTTGGATGAACTTTCTGCAGGCTCGCTGTTCAATTTGGTTGGAGAAGATGCCTCCTCTTGTGTATTTGGATAGGTTTGGATAAGTTTCAGTCTTTGAAGCATAGACTGAAGCAGGGCTTCAGTATCTGAAACTGGGCTTGTCTTTGACATTTTGAAAGTAAAACGTTGGCTTGCATTGCATACAATCATAAAAGCAGTCACCACCACTCAACACAGGCAAGCGGTTACATCCTGTGAACTCATTTTGTCAAGACACTGAAACCCCAAACAAAAAAAGGTCTGTTTGAACCTTACATCTTAAAGAACATCTGATTTTTTTCTTCAAGTCTCTCACTTACGTTTTCAATTCTTCATGTCATGTTGAGAGCATTCACAACTGTTCTACATCCTCGTAACCAACATACTCAACACCTCAAGACTAAAAAGATGGCTTCATAGCATTTAACTCCACTCTGCTTTTTGGTTCTTCATACGAAATTCCTTGTTTTTACCGTCTGAAAGCTTTGAGCATGTCTGAGAAATGCGATGTAGGGAGTAAGGACGGAGAAAGGCCAGCCCAGGTAGAGAGGTGTGTTCAGAAACAAACAGACCCAGACAGACAAGAAAGACGAGTGTGTCAAGTTGACATCACTCATTCTTCAACGTCATCTTATCATCTCTTTTTCTTTTTCCAGTTCACTGTCACTGCAAACGTAGATCTTCTCAAGCTTGAAGCAGAAAAGGATTTACATGAGATGCTGATTAAAAATAAGACATTACACTTTAACCACAAGCCAGTGGTTAAGAGTGGATCCCAATTACCTTCTATTTATACATTTAAAGGATGTCAACTCATTGCAAAGGTCCTGAAACTGTATCAACTGACAAACAACGTGTGTGTGTGTGTGTGTGTGTGTGTGTGTGTGTGTGTGTGTGTGTGTGACAAGAAATAACTACACAGGAAAAAATAATTTCATGAAATTACGATCAAGGGATTAGGGTATTGGATTACTCAATTTAGCCAGATAATTTAAACCTAAAGCCAAACCTGACCAGAAGTAAAATAACCAAGAGATGTTACCATTGGTGCACCCTCAACTTTAGGCTTGTTATCTGGTTAAACTGAGAATTCTTCCTTTATGAAGCAAAAATAATTTTTATTTGAAATTGTTAAAAGATTATTTATTAAGCTTTAAAATATTATTAAATAATAATTTTTTATATTAAAACGAATTAATTAGTTAATTATTATTTTATATTACTTATTATTTTATGTGTCTTCTGATGCTGTTTATGGATAATAAATCAATCAATAAATCAACAGTAATCGTTTGCTTTTTTTTTTTATTGTCCAACTTTCGTCGCACTTACATGACGCACGGCGTAGTGATTGGTCGCTGCGAAAATAGCGCGCGACTCCTGGAGACAGTAAACATGTTGACTGAGAAAAAGTGTTATTAATATGATTATTATGGATGTATATTAATATATTAAACCGTCTTTAAACATGCTCTACTCCCTCCCTATTTACGCCTGTTTACGATAATGTGGACATTGGCTTCATCGCTTGAGTATGAGCAGGTGTAAAACAGGCATTACTTCGTTGTTTACTAACTTTAGCTAGAGTTTATGAAGCTGAACTCCAGGCCCGCCGCAGCAGGATGGACTGCGTTACAACAGGGGGGAATGTAAAAGGTTTGTGGTGAACTTTGACAGCTATACAGACTCTGGGGCTGCGTCTGAATAAAATGTCGAATAAAGCTTCCTGTCTAATCAGCTTCATTTTCAGAATACACATTCTGCTCAGTTCAAGGGTAACTTCATTTAACTATTTGGACGCAGCCCAGATATTACTGCAGATGTGATGTTTTAGATGTAGATGTAGTGTAAGGTCAGATTTCCCTCATAGATCATCTCTGGTCAACAAAAGTAGGGATTTAATTGAAGCCAATAGAATACATTCACATCACTTGTGTTTTGAACGTAATTTTTTGGAAAATACAGAGCAAGGAACACCAGCATCACTTTCTCCCTCAGCTGTTTTTTTCTGTTTAAGCTTTAAGCTTATTCATTTAATTTGATTAGAGTTTATATCTGTTGTCTAATGAAAGTGCCCAAAAGTCTCACATTGAGTAATGCAACTCAATTTAGTCATATTTGACTAATTAATCATAATTTTCAGTAGAGGTCTTTGCAATCTATGTCATTTTTATGTATTATGTATTAAAGTTTAACATTTTACATTTTAAAAATAAATGCATCATCATCTATGTTAAGATCTTTCTGTTTATCTTGTTTTGGGTTTGTGCCATAGTCACTGCATGTCATATATATTTTGTAGTGCTGGCAAAAGCAATACACTCTCTTTCAAGAATTGGAGAGGAACTTTACTTGGAACCTGTTGAAGATGGGGTTAGTGCCTGAACTACATTTAACGTTTTGTGGAAATTCTACATTTGCCATGTCGGCTTTCTTTTGCATGTGTGTGGATGTTTAATTATACAATCAGTTGTATGTTCTCATGTTTTATAGCTAACTTTACGTTCAGTGAACTCATCCAGATCAGCCTTTGCCTGCTTCCTGCTCTCTCCACTCTTCTTTCAGCGGTACCATGCCCCTCCAGATCAAGCTTTCCATTGCAAAATGCCAATTAAGGTACCTTTCATGCTCAAAACTCTTGCACTATTAAACTATTGCACTCTAGCAGTGGCCACCATAAATTGTTCTACAATGTTCAGATATCCTTTTTTTGTGAAATACATTTTTGTGAATTTACTTACATTAAGAGTGGGGATGCAGGTATAGCATATATTTGGGGAAACAGCACGGTGACCTAGACAACAAGAGATAATTGAAGTAATATTAAATCAGAATCAGAATCGCAATGTTTATGAACATCATGTATAGTGGTGCTTGAAAGTTTATGAACCCTTTAAAATGTTCTTTACTTCAAAACATTTGATTTTCATTCTATTTCATAGAATAGAAAAACAAACCAAAATGAAAGACATTAGACATTAAATATTCTTGGTCATTTACTTATTGAGAAATTGATCTTATTATATTAATGAGTGGCAAAATGTTTTTCTTTATTTACATTAAGAACAGATGATTTTGATCTCATGATGTTTTAGGTCAAAAATACTGACCATTCTAAAAGGTTTACAGACTTAAAAGCACCACTGTATTACAAAAATATCAAAAGTACAATACTCATGCCATAGCAAGCATATTTGATGTTAACCCGTATATCTGTACACCCTATCATTTCTTTTCTCTCTCTATCTAAGAGTGTGCAGGCAGTGTTTAGGTCTCTGTCCTCTCTGGAACGTTCTGTGGAGAAGTGTCGTATTGAGCTGAGCAATGATAAAAGTCGTCTAACTATCACTCTACACTGCAAACATGGTAAAAATCACTTCAGTTCATTCATTATGACCTTGTAGAAATGCATTTATAATTACATTATTATAAATCATAAACTTCGTATCAGATGGACTGAGACTTGAAGGAATGAAAGACAGATATTGCTTCTGGTTTTCAGTCAGATGTGATAAAGAAAGATTGTAGACCTACACCTGTTAGTCAAAAGTAAAAAAGAAAGAAAGTAGACCTACACCTTATTTATTAAAGAGCCCCACTTTAGTGCCTTTATTAATGCTGTGATCGCAGCGGTGGCCTAGTGGTTAGGGAGTTGGCCACAAGATCGGAAGATTGTGGGTTCAAACCCCTTACCAGTAGGTTGCCCTGAGGTACTCTTGAGCAAGGTAACGTCCCCGTCACTGCCCGTCATGCCGCTTTCATAGCTGCCTCTGCTGCACAGTGTGTGTTTGTGTGCGTGGGTTAAATGTTTGAAAAGTTATTTATTATTAGGTATAATGCTAATTGCATGCTGACACATGAAGTTGAAGCAGCCTAGGGGTAGAAAGCTGTGGTCTAAGTGGCTGTGGGTCCCCCTACTGGAGACGATTCAGACTGCTAGATGGTGTTAGATTTTTGTTAACTATATAAAAACTATATTAAAACTGAGCAAGCTGTTTAAAATGAAATATGTCTGTTTGGGTGTGTCCAGAATTGTTGTTTTTTTTTATTGAATAAAATAAATGGGCAAAATAAAAATTTATATTTGATATTTTTTTCTCAGGATTTGATCACCATTATTTTTACAATATTCCTAAAGTTTATGTGTTTGTTTCAGGTCTTTTAAAGACACACAACCTGTCCTTTCAGGACTGTGAGAGCTTACAAGCAGTGTTTGACAAAGAGAGCTGTACTAAAGTCCTTCGAGCCCCGCCCAGGTCTGCTTTCTATCTCTCCAACATTTTCATACCAGAATGTGTTAGTCGCTTATATTTTTTGTCCTTTACCCTCATCCAAATTTAATCCTGATACTTAAGACCTGAATAAGGTCAGTCTTTTTGTCCTGCCTTTTGTATCATCTCCCACTTCTCTTGTGTGCAGGCTATGGGTGGATACAGTTCTGCACTTTCCTTCATCTCTGGAAGAAGTGAACGTCTTGGTGAGTGGTGAACGAATATGGCTCAGGAACTATGTGGAGGATGATGCAGGTGAAGCTTTTTTTTTTTTTTGCTTCTTTACTAGTTTAAATTCTTTATTTAGAATCTGTGATTACTAAGCTGCTTATATTTCTCTCTCTTTACTTCACCAGACCCATCACGAGCAATGATGACAGAGTTGTGCTTGAGTTCAGAGGAGTTTGATCATTTTGCTGTCAGCTCTGAGACCAACATCACTTTCTGCCTCAAAGAGCTACGGGTGACTAAACACACACACACACACACACACACACACACACACACACACACACACACACACATTCAAAACACTCCTTAGTTCTAACACTGTACATCTCATTCATATCTCTAAGTTTAAATCCTGTTTTTTTTGTTTGTTTGTTTTTTTTTTTACTGTCAGGGGTTGCTGGTATTTGCTGAGTCGTCTGGTCTCCCTGTCTCAATGCACTTTGATGAGCCTGGCAGGTGTGTCCTATATACATATAAAAAAATACATATAAAGTTCTTTTTATATATATATATATATATATATATATATATATATATATATATATATATATATTATATATAAAAAAATATGTATGCTCAGTACATTGTCAGAAAAAAAGACACCTTTCTGGGTACAAATGCATCAGGGGTCATGGATACTCAAATAATCATTCAGGACATGGTTTAGAGAACACAACTGGATCATATTCTTTTCACTGACGTTGCATTGACTCCATACAGCTAGTCCTGTTATTTTTCTAGTTTCCTATTCAAAACTGTTATGCAAGCAGTTTCCTGTGACAGTGTATAATGATCATAGCTTTCTTTTATCTAGAAAATACTTCTTAAAATTTGTACTGTAAGATGAAACGAGCTGGACCTTGTGTGCGTCCGTGTGCATAGTTTTTTTTTTCTTTCTTTCAAGTCCTGTAGTCCTGAGTGTATCGGATAGTGTTCTGGAGGCAAACTTTGTTCTTGCCACTCTGTCTGAGGATTCACATCAACGAAATCATAACAACAACAAGACTGATAGGTAACTTGAAAATAAATAATGTCAAAAGTAGTTTGGCATTGCATCTCATTCTGACTTTTTGTCAATGTGCCTTTATGATGGATTTAATGTTTTATTATATTTTTCTCATTATTAACTACAGCAAACTTTTTCACAAATTAACTTGGCCCCAATTGTCAGTGGTGTTGAGCATCTGTTATCCACTTTTTGCTAGACCTCAGGTCCACCCTGCACCAGATGACTTCATGAGTGACGATATGGACTCTTATTTAATTGCCATGGAGACTAGTGATCTTGCTGGACCATCCGATGAACCTGTCCCACTGCCTTGTTCCACCAATCACAGGATGCAATTACCTAGCGAGGAGGAAGACCAGGCAGAAGAAGAAGAGGAGGAGGGAACACTAGACAGACCACCCAACAAAAAGGTTAAAAAAAATGCTTGAAAAATGCTTGAACAATCTCTTGACACACAAACCCTGATTTCATTAACCGTGAGGTTACTTTCTCTTTTCAGTTCTGTTCGCTTTTTTTCGGCTCCGTGCTGCCGCCTTCTGCTCAGCTGACCAGTCAAGAGGTACAGAGCAAGGAAGTGCTTGCAAGCGACAGTGAGGATGAGAGACAAGAGTGATTGACCATGACGGCGAGTAGGGATTTTGGAAAGAATATGTGACACGCAAACTGAGGAACGGACAGTTTATAAGGAAAGGCTGCATAATGGGGAAAAGAACATTTGAAAAGAAAAATTTTCTGAATAGATACATTTTCAGAGTATTCTGAAACCTCTACAGACAGTGACTGTTCATATGGAAATACAATGCATTTGATTGTTCTTTAACTGCTGTTTTTTTTATTATTTTTTTTTTTTATACTGGATCAGTGATGAGACCTATACCTAACACCCACATCATTGTACTGAGCTTTCAATAAAGACATGTATTTGCATCTCTGTCAAGACCTTTATAATGAGGGTAGGCTTATAAGATTTTATGTACATTGATTGATTTTACCCCTGTAGACACTGAGTTGACAAGGTTATTGTGTGATGACTTGGTTTAACCAAAAAATAAAAATAAATCAACACATATGGGTCTGCATAGCTCCAGACTGCTCAGAATGCCCATGCTGACCCCTACCCAGCACCAAAAGTATCTGCAATTGGCATATTGGTATAAGAACTACTGTACAAAAGAAGAACGTGGTCTGATGTGATGAATCATGTTTTCTTTTACAACAAATTGACGACTAAGAGGTCAGCATTCATACTTGGAAACATTCAGTTGTATCACATGGATATAAGATGATACATACCATATACATAAACACTGTCGCAGACCAAGTACAAGCCTTCATGGCAATAGTATTCCCTAAATGCCATCGCCTCTTTCAGCATTACTATGCTCTATCCCTTCAATAAAAAATAGTTTAGAAATGTTTTACTTAAGAGAGTTTGTTGACTTGGCCTCAAACATCCCTTAGACTTAAATCTGGGAAAGCATTTGTGGAATGTAGGGAACAAACTAGTCTGATCCACAGATATCCAACCCCGAATCCTAAAGAATCTGCTTCTAACAGTTTGGCTCTAACAGTTTTGGTGCAGATACCAAAGAACACCTTCAAAGGTTTTGTTGAGTTATGCCAGAGCTACTTTGGGACACAATATAAGGCTATTATTATTATGTTAATGTTATGGCTGATCAGTTAAAGTTAATGTTGCACTGCTTTGGAAATTTCTGAAACCAGACAATGTATATGAAAGGATAGATTACACACTGAGTGACAATACAGATTACAAGATACATGCTTTCCTGTGTGTATCTTACAGGCTACCTTTGACATTGTTCATTTAAATAGCCCTGAGAAATAAGCAAAGTATCAAGATAGTAGTCAGAAGTAACTTTCTGAATGTGGTGCAGAGTTCCTTTTCGGCCCTAATGTCTGAGAGCCGCTGTTTCCGAGACTAATGTCATTATCATCACACTTTTTGCTCAGCACCTGGAAACTCTTTCCTCTTGTTTGAGGCTTTTTCCTCTCTTTCTCTTTTTCCTTCTCCAGTTCTTTTTCCCTTTTCTTCCTTTCCTTCTCCTCCTCCTTCTCTTTCCTCTCCTGCTCCCTCCTCCGCCGTCTCCTTTCTTTAGAACTAAGCTTCTCCTCTCCTTCACTGAAGTCCTGGATGAGGATTTTGGGGATAGTGGATTTGGAAGATGTTTCACCTCTAAAGCGGTGGAACAGACCCTTCCGCTTGGGTTTATCTGCATGCCGGAGAGGATGCATGTCTTTTGCTGTGTGTGGTTCTGACGTATTTTTATCGTCTGTTTTTTGTACAAAGGTCGATACAGACTGTGTCGTGTCTACCTTTGTAGTTGTTGTGTGTTCTTGTTTGTCACATTTGTTTGGAACCCTAAAAGTGTCCTCAGAAAGTATTGTAGGATAGGAGGATTGAGAGCTGGAGGACCTGCGGAGACGAAGGTGAGAATGAGGGTTTGAGGAAGAACCTGTTGGAATAGACTTTGGAGGGGTTGCTGATTGTGATTCTAGAGAAACAGGCTCTTTTTTCACCATCATGTCTCTGGCCACCACAGATTCACCTGCCTGCTCAGGTTCTGCCTTATCACTTCCATCTGTTACACTAAATTCACCATGTTTGAGGTCACCAGGTTGGACGTCTGGTGCTGTCGTATCTTCCAAGTTTGATCGGTTTTCTACTTGTGGTGAAGATTCCACTACCTCATGAGATTGTGATGTTCGTAAAGGTTCCAGTCCTGCGTCATTAACCTCCAAATTTGAAATGCTCTTGTTTGGTGGAGGACATTCCACCTGCTGAGAACATTCAAATGATACTGAATGTTCATTTTCTGTCATTTGCTGAGTAAGAGCACAGCTTGACACTGATGCTGCCACTGTTTGTAGTTTCTCATCATCTACTGTGCATCTGCAAATACTTTCCTCATATACCCCTTCTGCATCCTCTCTCTGCCTCTCAGGCTCTTCCAATTTGTCAGTTATGGGTGTCCCCTTTTCCTCTAATAACTCTTTTTCAGCAACATCCTGAATCACTTCTCCCTCCTTCTTGCTTCCACAGTCATGATGTTCACCTTTTATGAGGTCCAGCCTGATCCCTTCCTTTTGAATGTCTTCTACTTCCTGAGTTTGTAGATGTAATTCCTCTTGGTCTTCAAAAGTTTGCTGCTCTTTTTTTGTCTCTTCAGTATCTTTCTGCTTTTGGTGCTTCTCTTCAGCCACATTTTCTTCCTGTGTAAGACATTTATCTTTTTCATTTTCACTGTTGCTGGTTGCCTGCATTTCTTCCTCCTGTTTATGACTGACTTGCACTTCTATTTCATGCTGACTGTTGTCTGCCTCCGGTGCCACTTCCTGCTGTTTTCCCTCTTTCTGTGTGCTGCTGTCCAGATGTTTTTTCTCATCCTGTGTGCTGCTGTCCTGCTGTTTTTCCTCTTCCTGTGTGCTGCTGTCCTGCTGTTTGTGTTCTTTCTGTGTACTGCTTTCCAGCTGTTTTTCCCCTTCCTGTGTACTGCTGTCCAGCTGTTTGTGTTCTTTCTGTGTACTACTGTTTAGCTGTTTTTCCACTTCCTTTGTACTGTTGTCCAGCTGTTTTTCCTTTTCCTGCGTACCGCTGTCCAGCTGGTTGTCCTCTTCCTGCGTACTGCTGTCCAGCTGTTTTTCCTCTTCCTGCGTACCACTGCCCAACTGTATTTCCCCTTCCTGTATACTGCTATCCAGCTGTTTGTGTTCTTTCTGTATGCTGCTTTGTAGCTGTGTTTCTTCTTCTGGTGTATTGCTGTCCAGCTGTTTTTTCCCTTCCTGTGTACTGCTGTCCAGCTGTTTGTGTTCTTTCTGTGTACTGCTGTCCAGTTGTTTTTCCTTTTCCTGCGTGCCACTGTCTAGCTGTTTGTGTTCTTTCTGTGTACTTCTTTCCAGCTGTTTTTCCCCTTCCTGTATACTGCTATCCAGCTGCTTGTGTTCTTTCTGTATGTTGCTGTTTAACTGTTTTTCTTCTTCTGGTGTACTGCTGTCCAGCTGTTTTTCCTCTTCCTGTGTTCTGCTGTCCAGCTGTTTTTCCCCTCCCTGTGTGCTGCTGTTCAGCTGTTTTTCTTCTCCCGGTGTACTGCTGTCCAGATGTTTTTCTTCTTCTGGTGTGCTGTTGTCCAGCTGCTTTTCTTCATCCGGTGTTCTGCTGCCCAGCAGTTTTTCCCCTTCCTGTGTACTGTTATTCAGCTGTTTTTCTTCTTCCGGTGAACTGTTGTCTAGCTGTTTTTCCTCTTCTAGTTTACTATTGTCTGGCTGTTCCTCTTCCTGTTCATTGTTATCCAGTAAGATTTCCTCTTTCTGTTTATTTGTGTTTATCTGTCTTTCCTGTTCCTGCACATGAATGGTTTCCTCCATTTCTGATATGTTTTGTTTGCAGCTCGCAATGACCAGATCTTCATTTTGCATTTTTCTGTTTTCATTCATTTCTGTTGCCTGATTGCTGCTTACTTGTAATTCCTGTTCACTGACATTGACTTCAATTTCCTCTCCCTGTTCACTGCTATTTTCTTCTGTTTTTACTTTATTTTTGCCATGTGTTTCTTCTTCTTCTTGAGGAAAAGTCTGTGCCTGTAGCTCTTCAGTCTCTCTTTGATCCCCCTTTTCCTCTTGATGTGAAGGTATCTCCTTGTCCTGTTTATGTCTGTCTGTCTGGATTTCTTCATTTTCTTTGTCCTGATGCATCTGCATGCTGTCCTGTGACTGACTAATAGTCATTTGTGTTTCCACTTTTTGATCAATTTGTAAAACCTCTTTTAGAGTATTAGGTGGCTCATCTACATTTCCACAAACAGTGTATATCTGAATTTGTGGTAGGTCAGCAATGGTCCCTGTGTCTGTCTCATTTTCTTCAAATACAGGTGCGCTGTGATCTGAAAGTTCAGAAGTGGACCATGTGCCCAGGTGTCCATGCTGTGTGATGTTTGTTTCTGTGACATTGCTGCAGTCTTTCTGGAAATTTGCGCCAATCTTGTGTGTCATGCTGTCCGTCTTCGGCTTGAACTCTCCAGCCGCACCACACACACTCCTCCTCCTCTGCTCTCCATCACTGCCCTCCTCTTTAACACCCTGTGAAAACCTCCTTCCCCCTCCCTCCCACTCATCTGTGTCCACCTTACTCCCTCTCTTCCTCCATTTTTTCCGGAGAAGCACTGGAGAGAGGGATGAGTGTGAACGCGTCAGGGGCACAGTCAGGTTTCCACTCTGTCTCTCTTTCTTTTCACTTTCCTTCTCCCTTTCTCTCCCCTTCTTCCATACTATATAGAATCCATGGCAGCGATCCCGAGGGTCAAAGGTTGAGCCTGCATGTTCTTTTCTCCATTTGTCAAATTCTTTCTCTGTTTGTCTCTGAAGCTCTCCTAATGACAGTGGTACTGAACACACCTGGAGAAAAGAGTGTGGGGGCAGTTTTAGCATTTCAGCTTTATATTCTTAATCAACTTCCAGTGTTTAATAATCTCTTGCCAACTATGAGTCTTCTTAATAGTCAGAAAACAAAATGTATTAATTTACATACGTATATTTTATTAGAAAATTTGTCATATATAATATATAGTTCTTTGCAAAAGTCTTGAGCCTGGGAATCACATTGTTCTTGTAAAAATACAATTTAACATCGGCCACCTTGTCTTATCTTTGGCATATTGAGCAGATTAACTGAAATTTATGGTAAGAAAAGTTGCTTTTCCTACAGTTTACTAATCACCGCTCTGAATATCTGGAGTCACCAGCACCTATTTCTTCATTGCTTCATGCCTTTAGTTAGATGGCTTTGTTCTGCTGGAATGATTGATACATAGGTCACTGTGTGGCTTAAACATAAACTGGTCAGGTACAGGGACAGGGGAAAAAAATCTTTATTCTTGAGGAAGGCTGGAGAACAATTTCTCAACAACTACACAGAATACACAGAAAAAATGGCTCTTTGTAAGCAAATGCAGAAACGAGGAGCAATTCAAGACTTATATATATTATATATATAAGGCTTACATATATATTTCATATATATATTCATATTAAAGGAAACTAGGTTTCCAACTTTGTTTATGACCAAATTACTCACCTCCTGAATAAAGGCTTCTGTAGGTTCATGTTGGACACAACCCCTTACAGACCGCAGTCGCTCTAGAGTCTCCATCTGGCCCTCACACTCTTTCCGCTGCCGGGCCTCCCCTAAACAGCGACGCACCAGCACTACTGCAACTTGAAACAGCACGCGCACACCTGAAACATACACATTCATACAAGTTACAGTAATACCATAAGCATTGTGCAGCCTTTAAAACAATACCATTCATCAGCCTGTCAAACAGGAGCAGAGGCAATTGGACTCTTTTCACTTGGGACTAAGTTAAGCTAGACTCTTGCAATGAAATGTCTGATAGTGTTGGGAAAAGCTGAAACATTTAAAACCCTCACCATAACAGAAGAAAAGGTCCCAGACTCTTAGCAAAGTGTTGAATGGCAGGTGGCGGCTATACAGGCACATCAGCCAATCAGTAGCAAACATGAGAGGCTCAACCCCTTGACTCTGCAGATGTTTGTGTACAGCTGGGCATGTCCTTTTTAAGACTCCTGAAAGAATGGCAGCATCAAACAACACTCCTTCCTGCAGAGAGAGAAAGAAGGAGTGATGGTGAAGACAATGGCACTTTACCCTGTTTATGGTGGTCTTTAGTAAATTTGCCCTACCAGCAAGGGGCTGTAGTAGCCAGGGAGGAAGAGTTCACTGATCTGCACCAAGCACCAGAATGCTTCCTGAAATTGGAGTGAAACAGGCAGTATTAGTTTTAAATTGCTATCGGTCAGTCGTTTCTCTAGTTCAGGGGCGTCAAACTTCACTCCTTCTGGGCCACAGCTCTGCAGAGATTAATGCTATCTCTTGCCAAAAGAAGCTCAAGTTTGCAGTGCTGTTGTCTTCCAAAGAATCTAGTTTGACACACTTGCTCTTGTCTATAATTTTATATAAGTGGCCATTTGGCATGGTTCACCTTATTAGCTGAAATACAATAGTTTGGCAGGCAGTAATTATTATATATAATTGTCCCCTTGCTCCAAATGTAGTTTTTCTGCCAGACATCCATGACTGCAGTGTCTGTTTTCCTGGAATGGGGCACATGTATCAACAGGGCAGGGGGATGGGGTGGATATAAGTTTGTTGATGATCACATTGTGGGGGTTTCACTAGCGCTCTTAATTGGTCTTGCTCTCTCATTCTATTTATTTTATATATAATTTGCAGACATCAGGGAGCCACTAACAAGCTTACAATATGTGCAAGACTCCCTGAACTTCCAGGAAGAAGTGGGCTGAATGTGTTTTGTGTCTGATGGCTGCTCCTTTAATCAATCCAAATGGCATTCCACGATGCCAAAGCCATTAGTATCTGATTTGTATTATAAAGTAAAAATAAACACATATAAGGCACTTAGTAAACATAATTTTACTATAAGCACATACGCATAGCTAAACCTGCAATATAGTCATTAGGATACTTGTTAAACATATATTTTTTTATTATATTGATGTGGGAATATATAGGTATTAATATGTCATTACATGGGTAATGGGAACCACATTTTTTCTGTTTTCTAATACTCTGTAACTACTCCTTTTTCATAAATCCAACACAGTTTATTAAGATTATTCTTAAATTATTTTATGTTATCATATTTTTCACGGGTACCTCCATAGGCATGTTCATCAGTAGCACTGCTGCCACAGGGCCCTGGGCCTGACAGTAGCCCTCATCTGGTCGAAACTGAGTGTAGGCCTTCAGAACCCGCAAAAGGCCCTGCTGACTGCCCAGATGAAAGAGAAAAAGGAAATCCCCTTCAGTGCAAACTGAATGACTGTTTGCTGTTTAACTCACGTAGAATCATGACTGTCATGTAAAATGTGTTTGGTTTGTTACATAATTATTCAAAAGTATTTACATCATTTAAAGTTTTAGTAGCACAATAGTCCAGTTTTTATACACTGTTTTCTCATGTATCCAACAAATAGATAAAAGGTACCATTTGTTATGAAATCTCACTGATGATAATGTGTATACTAATTTTGTTGAACAGCAGTATCTTCAGCTTCTAATGGTTAAAACCACATTTTGTCCACAAAAAGCTCATAATGCAGAAAAAATAAATAGACTAATGTAGTGGGAATGATAATGTTACCCGTGACCATCTTTGTTCAGGAACATCTCATGGAAGGGAAACTGTCTGTCCGTGTCCCTTTTGATAACATCAATCCAACTCTGTTGGCCAGGGGCTAAATCCAGAGTCTTGCAGAGAAAAGGATAAACCAGTTAAGTATCTAATAAAGCTACAGTTAACAGTATATCTGATATTGCTCACTCCCTCACCTCATAGAGCTTTTGGTTTTTTTCCTTTCTGTGTGTGGCTCCACAGAGCAGCGGCCAGCACTTGGCCCTCAGGGATGCTGGAATGCCCTTCTGACATTGAACTTTGATCTGCAGTCAGAAGACATTTGGTGTGTTTCACAGTTTGCATATTAAAAAAACAGCTTCAGTTGTAATTCTTTTCATCAGTGCAAGAATCTCTCTCTCTTTCTCTCTCTCTCTCTCTCTCTCTCTCTCTCTCTCTCTCTCTCTCTCACACACACACATACACACACACACATATCACCTTACTGTTCTTTTTTTCTAGCACCTGATCCCAGTGGTTCACAAGGCTGAGCCATTTCATTTCACGATGTCTAACCACCTGGGGGCAAGGTTCATCACTGCTGAAAACAGAAGTACAGTAAGTAAACATTCATGTCACACAACAGCCCTCTGTATGACTACTGTATTCCCATGGTTCAGCCCTGAAAAATGGAACCCTTGGCTCAAAATTTTGGCTCCACATTGCTTCAATCATATTTTCTCATTCACTCATTTTCATAGCCGCTTGTCCTAATTAGGGTTGCGGGAGTCTATCCCAGCTCTCACAGGGCGAAAGGCAAGGGAACACCCTGGACAGGTCGGCAGTCCATCACAGGGCACACATACACACACACGCACACATCCCTACGGGCTATATAGCATCTCCAGTCCTCTTGCCGTGCATGTGGAAAAAAAAAGAAAGTGACTACTCTTGTCATTGTGAAATGCAGCACAGCATAACACAACAAAATTCAACCTTCGTGTTTCACCCATACACACACGTGGGAGCACCTGGGGAGCAGTGACAGGGACAGTACCTTGCTCAAGGGTACCTCAGAACATCCTACTGGTGAGGGAATCAAACCCACAATCTTCCAATCCAGGGGCAGACTCCCTAATCACTAGGTCACTGCTGCCCCTGTCTTTGGGCTGTGGGAGGAAACCAGAGCTCCACACAGGCACGGGGAGAACATGCAAACTCCACGCAGAAAGGACCTGGACCACGCTGCCAGGGGATCAAACCCAGGACCTTCTCGCTGTGAGGCTACGCCGCTACCCACTGCACCAGCGTGTCGCACCCTCAATCATATTTTCTCAAAATTTATATAAGGCTAGTGTTCATACCTCTGATGTTGCTACATACATGTTACATTGGATTTTATTTATTTTTTTACACGCAACTGATCAGATTCAAATGCACTCAGTACATATCACAACATCTTTTCAGCCAAAAGCAGGACATCAGTGATTTAATCTCACAGTGAAACATTGCGAAACATGACCTGAGTTAGGCATTTGTGTTAGCTAGCTTATTATGGTATGTGATATAATATAAAGAGCTGAGAAAATATTAAGCCCCAAGATGCTTAAACAAGCATAAACATAATCATACAGATTTGAAGGGTAACAATCATGTCAGGTGGATAGGATTTGCTAAAATGCTCCCTACGTGTGACTGTGTGTTAGTGTGTTTGTGTGTCTGCCCTATGATGTACCAGCAACCTGTCCAGAGTTTTTCCCTGCCTTTCACCTTATGTACGCTGGGATAGACTCCAGCAAAAGCCACAAGCCTGTTTAGGATAACCAGTTGAGATACTAATGACATGAATGAACTGTAATAAAAGATTACTCTACTCTACTCTACTAAACAGTTTACAGTTTTACTATGAAATTTCAGATTGACCCAAAGGTTTTTGAGTGAATGGGCACGTTCCATGGTCTTACTATGTATAAATGTAAATTGTCAAAGAAATGTACTGTCAGACAGTAAAATTCACAGTAGAAATTATTAAACACCAAAAGATGCAACCATAAATTTAACATTAAAACAATAGCGCAAAGGTTTTTTGGGTGAATGTTCATGATGAATCTAAATGTATAGTAGAACTTTGAAAAGTGAAAGTGGCCATTTGTTTTGGTGAACACACCACTGCAAAGCACATGGTGCACCACAATGAAATGCTTCCTCTGCATTTAACCCATCACAGTAAAGCAGCCATACATCCAGTGTCCAGCGAGCGGGTGGAGGGTGCTCAGTGGTATGGCAGGTTAGCCTACTGGTCTGGGAGTCAAAAACATAACCTATCAGTATTTGAGGTCAATGTAAATTTCACTTTTACTTTGAGCTTTGACTGTGTATTTTTCTGAGATCTGTGGATTGTCCCACATATTTAAAAGATGTTGTATTTTTGTGAAGATTGCATTTGCACAGTGACATTTTCATGCTCCCTCCACCCCTGCATGTAATGGCTGATACAAATTTCTTTCACAATCAGAAGATATTACACTTCTGCCGGTGAAGACCCAGCTGATTTTCTTGTTGTCGCTACTGGGCACTTTTTGGCATGCTTTAAAGGAGCTCTAATGGTCACAGTCCACCTGGATTTAACTGTTGCTGGATCTTCAGATGGAAGTTTCCGAGAGTGTGGGAGCACAAAGCACGGCTGTCACAATAAACACGCAAATCGACGTGCACCCAAAACAGGAAACCACACTCTGACAGGGCCGACATTGCCATGGTAACCAGGCAGGATGTTGAGGGAGAAAGGAGCTGTAGGTGAAGGTTGAGAATAAGGTGCTTATTCACTCTGCAGCAGCTCTGCCACACAAGTCTTCAGACTAGCTTACAAAGTCTTTACACTCTCAAACACACAGTGATGCAAAGTGCTTTGAATCTTTTGGCATGATTAAATGACTACAATAAAGTCTAAAGCACTAATTTGTTCATCAGTGAACAGAGCTACATGTGTGCATTTCTGTGTGTATATGTGTTAATATCCCTCACCAAGGAGTTTGTGTATCTCCATTGCCCAGCAGGAATCCATAGCGATCAGTTTCGGCCCCTGAAAGCCAAGAGGAGCCAGCCTGCTCATCTGCTGTCTGTTCTGAATTACCAGACATCACCTGGGAAACAAAGAAATTAAAAGAAAAAAGAAAAATGTAATAAATTGTATCAGTCTTACTTGGGTGTGTTGAAACTTCATTATCTGTGTCACTAACTACAGCCTAGAGGCTGATGACTAATCTGATGGGTGAACTGTAGGTTGTGTTGACACACCGCAGGCATCAGCTTCTCCATATACAGATACGCACAGACCTATCTCTCGTCAGCATGGATATATCTATAAAAGCTAAACATCAATAAGATAAATATGTGGAACATAAAGACAGATGGCCAGAAGGGTTTATGTTAACTTACCTTCGGATGGGCTGTTTGCCCGAAAACTGTTGCTCTACAATCGGAGGGAAGACAGAACTGAGAACATGACTTCCGCTCTAGGGAAGTGTAAGTGGTTGTGTATGTGTGTATGTGTGTGTGTGTGTGTGTGTGCATGCGTGCATGTTTTACTACTGTAGGTTAATTTAAAGGATGTGATCAGAGTAAAGCAATAATAAATGATGCACTATACAGAGTAAAGCAATAATAAATGATGCACTATACTTATATCTACTAGTACTATGATGGGAAGATAAGCTCAACATTATCTAATACTTTATTAAAGAAATGTATATAATGCAAGGATTTCATTTGGAACAAGCCATACCCAAGATGTCTTATTATATATTTAAATTTATGTTAAATCACACAATATATCAAATTAGTCAAATACCAAATGTGTCTTTATCTATGAACAAGTATGTGCTTTGCAGTGATTTGAGTTTATGCTAGATGGTGCTCCAGAAAGACTACAAAACTTTCTGGGCCTTCTGGGGCTTGCTCACAAAATTGTTATTTATAAAGAATCAAACTTTTATTCTTTTAACTGTATATTAAACCACTTCCAGAAATATATAGTAAACAATTATCATCATATCATATCATATCATATCATACCATATCATATCATATCATATCATACATTTTAATACATGCATTAGGTTGCTTTCCGTAATAAAAGCACAGGATGGGCCATGTTTGAACTGTTGGCCAATCATAGCACACAGTTTGGAAAGGAGTAGCCAATCAGAGATCTGGGGGCGGGGTTTGTCGGGATTAACGGTGGCTCTAATCCGCAGTGTGTCGCACGCAATTGACTCCTCTGGTAAGTAAACTGCGACATCACGTCGGATATCAAAAAATGTCTTCCTCTTCCCTTCGTACACTTTTTACTCTATGATTACAAGATTTGATTTGATTACAATGTATGGACTGTACGATTGTGCGCAACAGGGTTTTTTATTCTGGTGTAATAATTTGTGTTGTCTGGAGCAGGAGATTAGTTTACACACAGATCTGGAAAAATCTGTCTGGCTCTTGTAGGTCATTATTTTACCATTTGGTGTTAAATGTAATTCTGCTAATGGGAGAACATGAATAAATAATAATAATAGATGCCAAAATGTTTCTTTACACTAAGAAAAGGGTTAACATGAAGACTTCTGCCTCTTAGAATTTAATAAGTAAATAAGTGAAAGCCAAAATGTTTATTTTTTATTTACTGGGTTTGTTAGGGTTGGATACAGTAATAGAAAACTCATTAGAAGTATATTATTCAGCATTACACTTAGAGGTAATATATGAACCTATTACCTAGTATTACATAATAATTATTATTATTAGTAGTATTGTTGTTGTTGTTATTGTTGTTATTGTTATTATTATTATTCACAACAACAACTACAACAACAACAATAATAATAAAGTGTGCCTTTTGTTAAAGTTACAGTTACAGTAATAGTGAAGAGACTGGAAGTATTTCATTACTAATATTACTTAGTGGTAACTGAGACTTTGCCATGTGAAAGAGACTGTTTTGTCATGGCTCACAGTGAAATTGTTCTCTGCGTTTAACCCGTCCACCCGAGTGGAGCAACAGGCAGCCATATATCTAGTGCTGGGGAGCATTGATGGGTACGTAACCTTACTCAAGGTACCTTTCAATTGGTCTGGGATTGTACCCCACAGCCCTCCGATCACCTAAACCACTAGGTCCCCTCTGCCCAAGGTCATCACTTCCCATCACTATTATACCATCTATCCATCCATTATCTACCGCTTGTCCCAAACGGGGTCGCAGGGGAGTGCTGGCGTCCAACCCAGCGCACACAGGGCGAGGACGGGGGACGCACCCTGGACAGGTCGCCAGCCCATCGCAGGGAACTATTATACCCCTATAATAATATTAATAATGGTAAAAAAGGTAAAATGGTTGCATTTTTCTTAATGCTGTTAAAATCAAGGTTAGGAGTCACTGGAAGTATTCAGTAATATACTTTGTTGATTTCTGTGGTTTTTTTGGTTACTGAAGTTTAAGGTTCTCTAAAGTAAAGTACTTACAAAGTAGTAACAGCGATAGACAAGGCACTGGAAGCATTCACTAATACACTACATTTTGTGGTAATTTTGAGACTTTTGCCTCATTTTAAACTTTTTTATGAACAGTATTCTCTCTTTTTTCTCTGAAGGTCTTTCCTGGAGGGATGTCTACAGCTCTGAGATTGCTACACTCATCCCAGCAAGGTGAGCCAGTGAGAAAAAGCAGGGTAAACTGACTAGAACCAAAGCTGATGACTAGAGGCTATTTTCCTTGCGACTCTGTCTGGAATGTGACTAGCCAGCAGAATGAAGATTGTTTACTCCATCTCTGTCCTGTGATCACCAGCAGTCTCTGTCTTTCTCAATGTTTCATCCAGGGACTTTTGCTGCCAGCCCTGTCCTCATTCGTCTTTTCAGTCTCACTGCCCATAGAGGAGGCTACAGTAAGACATAAACACACAACATACCCTACAAATAATTCTTCCTATACTGTAGAGTGTACAGTAAAATATTAACAAATCTATTCATTTGTCTTTTTTTGTCAATGCATTTTCCTTTTATTTATGTTTCTATGAAAGAATATGTGAACGCTCAAGAGCTGCCCATGGATATGAAGTCTGTTACTGACCGTGCGGCCCAAACACTTCTGTGGACTGAGCTCTTCCGAGGTATGTGTGTGGTTGCATGGGGGTTGTTTTTTTCTGTGACTCAAAAGCATAAAAGGCTTGAATTTCAGTGACCGCTAAGTAGAAAAATAAGTTGCTAAATAATCTTTTCGTGAAGAAAAGTTTCAGGAAGTTCAGCAGGAGGAATTTTGCATTGTGTCCCACAGATGTTTACATCTTAGAGTTCTGTTTACCCATGTGACATCCAATCACCAAGAGAGCTCAGCTCTGAGTGTTTATAGTCCTTTTCCATTTCCTTTTGTTCTAAAAGTATGTGTATGTGTATATCTAGGCCTGGGCATGACTATGAGTTACCTCTTCCGAGAGCCTGCCACCATAAACTATCCGTTTGAGAAAGGACCCCTGTCCCCTCGCTTTCGTGGAGAACATGCACTGCGTAGGTACCCAAATGGAGAGGAGCGTTGCATTGCATGCAAACTGTGCGAGGCCATCTGCCCTGCACAGGTAAAAACACACACGCCCACACATACACACATATACACTAAGCTTTTCACTGTGTAATAGTGCATTGCAGTATGAACCCCTATCAAGCCTTACACCAATGTGTGTGTGTATGTGTGTGTGCGTGTATGTGTTTATGTGTAAAGCAATATAGCTTGACATTGTTAAACAATAAAAAAAATGACCACATTAGACTAAAAGTTGTTTTGTTAATCCACAATATTTGTATTGCTGTCTTAGTACTTTTGACATTTTTTAGTACTTTTGACATGATTGACTTGCGAATCATAATATTTGACAAAAAAGGGCCTACTATGTATTTTAAACTGGCCACCTTAATAAAGAACACACATGTCCTTGTGTGTATATTTGTGTGTGTGTTCTGCAGGCCATCACGATTGAAGCAGAAACCCGTGCTGATGGCAGCAGAAGAACCACTCGCTATGATATTGACATGACAAAATGTATCTACTGTGGATTCTGTCAAGAGGCCTGCCCTGTGGATGCAATTGTGGAGGTATAGAAAAACACACACACAAAAAATGAGAGTGTTTCATATAGTTCTCTATGTTCATGTTCTCTTATTCTTTTATTTACCCCCCATCCTCTCTTTACCACAGGGTCCTAATTTTGAGTTCTCCACTGAGACCCATGAGGAGCTGCTTTATAATAAGGAGAAGCTGCTGAATAATGGAGATCGATGGGAGGCTGAGATTGCTGCCAACATCCAGGCTGACTACCTGTACAGATAAACACCCATTATTGTACAGTGTGATGTGCTTGGCTGAACGAGGCAAATCTAGTGTATCTGACCACTATTTATTATAATCTACATAATACACTATGTCCAAAAATTTCTAGACACTGACTCATCGTTGTTTCTTCCAAAATTCAAGAGTGTTAGTGCGGTCAGGTACTGCTGTTCCTAATCTGTAGTCTGTCTTTTGTAAGAAGATTACACATGCTGTGTGTGCGCAATTGAACACCTGTGCCAGCAGCAACTAGGGAATGTAAAAGTAGCTGAATCACTTTTTAGGACAGGAACCTGGATAAATTTGACTGTTAAAGGGCACAGAACCATTATGTACACATAGTCTAAATGAATGCACTGCACTGTTATCATACATTTATCAAAGCAAAGCACATAAATCTAATTAAATCCTGAGGATGGATACTAATCACGCACAAAGAAGACAAAGCAATAATTAAATATCTGTACTAGTTGATTCATATTCAGAAATAAAAGTTTTGAAAACTTTTGTTTTATTTTTTCATTTGTGAAATGAAAATGAAGTTATTCTTTGCCTACTTGTCTTTTGAGAACAGGTTGTACTACACATTTACTGTTTTTATTATTATTATCAATAATAATAAATAGTACTGAAAATTAAGACCTATGTGATTCATCATCCATCAGCAGTACAGTAGAATAATGAAATAAAGAACATGTTGATGTCACATATACCGTAAACAAGAGCTAATAAATGAAACACTTCTTTGCAGTTAAGGTCACTAATTAACATTTTTTTCACTAATTAAACATTTTTGCATATTTGTTGCACTAGTTTCAGCATCTGTACACAATTGCAACATTTTACAGCAACAATGCACCAAAAAGGGAAGAACAGCACCCAGCATTGGTAGAGAAGAAATTTCACAGCTATTACATGGGTTTTGACCAAAAAATGAAAGTGACTAGTTGACATAATGATCATATCACAGCAAACAGTGCACCACAACCAAATGGTTTCTCTAACTTTGACACATACACGCAGTGGTCTAGTGGTAGGGTACTTGCCTATAGACCTATGGCTCAAGAGGTTGCAGGTCCGAATCCCACCTCTGAGCAAGACCCTTATCCCTGAATTGCTCTGCTAAATGCCATAAATGTAAATATGCAACAGCAAGTAGCTTCACATTCAGCACCCAAGCAGTGATGTTGGGGGACAGTACCTTGCTCATGGTCTGAGACTTGAACCTGTGATTCTGTAATCATTGGGCCAAGTGCTTTCCTAACAGCTAGGGCAACCGGTGCCCTCTGAATCACCACTGCTCAAATTATGTTGGGAATTTTTTTCCATTTTACAGGATATAAAAATGACATGATAATAAGCAAACATTGTTTTGTGCAAAACACAAAGGTGACTAACATTTGAACATGACTGTTTTATCATTAAGAACATGCCACAGCACCACAATGAAAATATTCCTGTGCTTCCTGTGCATTTAACATATAAATGTTGCAGGGGTAATCATACATCAGGGGAGCAGCGCTGGGAGCTGTATCTTGTTATCTTGTGGTAAACTACTGTCTAAGTCTTGAGCCCACAACTTTCTGATCATGGGACTTTGTCCCACTAGGCCGCCTCACAAACTGACAGTTTTGTATCTTTAATAAACAGACTAGTTGTTGCAACATCTGGACAGCATTTTACACCAAGTATGCACCAAAAAGACAAGAACAGCACCAAAGAAACCAACAGTGACCTTGTGGTTGGGTTTTTGTCACTATGTTTTGTTGTGGGTTTGAATCCCAGACCAGTAGGAAAACCCTTGAGGAAGGTACTGTCTTCCAGCACTGCTCCCTGGGTGCTGGATGAATGGCTCCCCACTGCTAGGCTGTGTGGATTAAAGGCAAATAACTATTTTCTTTTAAAATAATACATTTATTTTGTTGAAGAGATTGCTGACTTTCGCTTGAGAGATTGCAGCTATACATTGTTTTCAAACTTGGGTTGTTAGTGGTTCAGCTAAAATAATTATATTGATTATATTTTCATTTAAATACCAATTTCTATTAAAAATGCTGAAAACACAAACACACGCACATATTTTTGTATTTATAAATTTCAACGTTATATTTATACTTATTAAGATTTAGATTTAATATAGGTGTGGTTGTTTTGAAGAGCGCCTCGTGGCGGCGCTGCGGCACCCTCGCGCGCGCGGCGATCCAGCGGGTCACGTGCTCGGGGCGGAAGCGTTATTGAGAGTCGCGCGCTCGCTGCCATTTGCTCTTTTGTGACCGCGCGGCGGAGTGGAGCACGAGCGTTGAGGTAAGGCGACCATCGCGGGCTGGATATAGACCTGTCCGTGTGTTTTATACACCCGCACACACACGTCCGTGTCCACCACAGAACTCCTCGGTAGGGTGAGTGAGTGCGTGCGTAGCTGACAAGGGCCTTTTTATTAGCGGCACGGCATTTCGCGCCAGCATCGTGTGGTGGCGCGGTTTGTAGCGCGAGCAGTTCTACTCTTTCTGCTTTATTTTATCATTTGGCGACTAAATTGTCGTTTAAAAATCTCAAATGGTATCCGGTGAAGTTATAAACTGATTGCGTTCAGGACTAAGTGAGAAGGCCTCTCTTTTTTCTCTTCTACGCCGCTAGCCGGTTAGCATTAGCCCTTTGGATCTGGGAGGTTTTTTTTTTCTTTTCTTTTTCTCCTCCAAACCAGCACATACCTGCGGCCTTCTGCCTCACTGCGCAGTTTTGGCCTGTTTACGCTGCTTATTTGAGCAGTAAAGTGTTGTTTTATTGGCTTTCGACGTAAATCCGCTATAAAACGCACGTTTTGTTGGCGCCAGCGTCCACGCTGCGCCGCGGGGGCCTGTTGATGCCGGACCAATAAGGCCCATCCGCACTTTCAGACCCGTTTTTCCATCCGGATGTATTTGGCGTGGGGGGGATTTGTGCTCCAGCCTTTTGTCTTCAGTTACTAACCCTCCCGCCATCTCCCTTGTAGAGTCCCGCTGCTGCAGATCCTAAAACACAACCCGACAATGGCAGAAAACGACCCACAGGTTCAGTTTAAGGTGAGTAAAGAATTAAACCCTGATTAACCTATAAAACGAGCTCAGTGCATGTTTCCAGCTGTGCTGATGTTCTGTGTCTCATCCAACAGCTGGTTCTTGTAGGAGATGGAGGCACAGGGAAGACCACCTTTGTGAAGAGACACTTGACAGGAGAGTTTGAAAAGAAATATGTTGGTAAGTTTGAGCAGTGGGTTTAAATCAAGCCAGTGTATTCAGGTTGCGCAGTTCTGTAATGAAGCATGTTTCCCTGCAGCTACTCTGGGTGTTGAGGTGCATCCCCTGGTTTTCCACACTAACAGAGGCGCAATCAAATACAATGTATGGGACACAGCCGGACAGGAGAAGTTTGGAGGTCTCAGAGACGGCTATTATATCCAAGGTATGCATCGCATTTGCTCACATTGCTTAGTTTCTTTCCAACTTGTGATGTCTGTTCTAATGCTCAAATATCATAGCTTGAGTTTTAAGGAGTTAATTTGTTTGTGTTTAGTTCTTCAGTCATGGTTGATTGTCTGTGCATTACAGTGTGTTTTTTATGTCCTTTCTTTGTCTTTCCAGCTCAGTGTGCAATCATAATGTTTGACGTTACTTCTCGAGTCACTTATAAGAACGTCCCCAACTGGCATCGTGACCTTGTGCGTGTTTGTGAGAACATTCCTATAGTGCTGTGTGGTAACAAGGTGGACATCAAGGATAGGAAGGTGAAGGCCAAGAGCATCGTGTTCCATCGTAAGAAGAATCTACAGGTATCACATATGCTGTTTACCCTTCTCATGATGTTTCTTTGTGTGATACGTTGTGAAGCTGTAAATTTGCTCCCTGGTTTTGGGGTCCGTTGATAGTATGTTGGATGAAATTTCTAAGATTATAGTCTTACCTGTTTAATGGATTACTTTATCCCTGTTTGCTTGCAGTACTACGATATCTCTGCAAAGAGTAATTATAACTTCGAGAAGCCCTTCTTGTGGCTTGCAAGGAAACTGATTGGCGATCCTAACCTGGAATTTGTGGAGATGCCTGCCCTTGCCCCACCTGAAATTGCCATGGACCCATCACTCGCTGCACAGTATGAGCATGACCTGAAAGTAAGTACATTCTCATGACCCAAAAAAGGGTGTAACCAGGACACGTTCTTAAACCGTGCTCTTAAGAGTCTAATTTCACTAAAGGAAACTTATGGTGGGAAGTTCAGCAGTTGGAGCCAGTTTTTCCTCATTTGTTTAGTAAATGAATATCATTCTTTCATACTTGTTAATTCTTCACTGAACTTTCTCCTGTTCACTCTCAGGTGGCATCAGAAACAGCTCTCCCAGATGAGGATGATGACCTTTAACCTGTTACCCTCTGATCTTTCCTTGTGTTGCTTGATTTCCTTGCAACAGGAGTTTGACACACACCCCCCCCCCCCCTTACTGTAAAACCCCAGCTCAGATTATTTTTATTTTTCAACTTTTTGTGTTTCAAATTGAATAAAGTGAAGTTGTGTGGTTCTCGGATTTCAATGTAGACTCGCTAATCCTAACGCCGTTATGCAGACTCATTCTAGGACACATTTAAAACACTTGCCTAAACTTTGAAAGAAATACACACTCTTATCACTCAAAGGCGTGAGAGCGGTTTACTGAGTGTCCCAGTGCTTATTCTCTGTATGGCGCTAAGCACTTAGAGAACAACTTTGAATAAAAACATTCTCAAAATATTGTGGCTTTTATTTAATTTATTTTTAACATCCTTGTTTAGTCTTGCTTATTTCTAAGTTGGTTGTAAGTAAATTGAAGCTATTAAGTTTGTGCTTCAAGTATGGTGGTTTTTTATTTTATAGGAACCTGTTGTACCTAGCTTTAAAATACTATCGAACAATACAAAAAATGCATTATTACTAGTATAACAGTTCTTGTATCATTTAAACCTGTTGGCTGGTGTAATAATTGAGTAATGTATCTTATGCCCTAATCTAGTAATAAGTTTGTCTTTACGTATATTGGTTTTTGTGTCAGGATATGGCAGTGGGTGACTAGGCTCTTTTTAAGCTAATGGTATACAAATTTGTTACAAGGTTTTGGTCTGAGAAGCCCTATTTAATGAGAAGTGTAGAAAGAAAATGCTATTTGGTGCTCAACCCGTTACTAAAATGGTTCTTTGTGCTTGGGCTGTTTACATTTTGTCTCTAAATCAAGGTCTATTGGATTAATTCCTTGATAATAAACGTTATCTGCATAACAGTGGCATTTTAGGATGCTTAAAAATATGTTCTCAATACTGATGCAATACCAGAGGATTTTTTTTATCCTTTATGAAAAAATGGGAATGCAAATGCAAACTGCAGAATAGGTAACTTTGGGGACCACCAGAGGGCGCTAAACCCCTAAATTAGATGTGACGTTTGCTCAACAGCTTCAGGATGTTAAGGTGATGGTGGTGTATATTATTGGTTTCAGTCACAATATTGGCCTAAAAATGTCCCTGACAGCTTTGCTTGAAAAATTCAAACAATGAACAATGTTTCTGAATTTAATTTCTGTAAATTTTGTTAGATTCAAGATTCAGGAAGTTTATCTGGCACATACACGGTTATAAATATACACTGGAATGAAAGTCTGGAAGTGTCAAATGATTAACTCTAAAGCGATTACAGACAAGAAAAACTAAATAAGGAATTACACTATATGCAGACTACTTTAAATCTGTATTTACAAGACAAGAAATATGTAAATGCTAAAATCAAAGTATGTTCAGTACATATGTAAGTGGCATATTATGCAACAAAAATACATGCACATGCAGTACTGTGCAAAAGTTTCAGGCAGGTGTGAAAAAATACTGTAAACAAAGAATGCTTTCAGAAATATAAATGAGTGTTTATTTTTATCAATTCACAAAATGCAAAGTGAGCGAACAAAAGAAAAATCTAAATCAAATCAATATCTGGTGTTACTACCTTTTGCCTTCAAACCAGCATCAATTCTTCTAGGTACACTTATAGGGATTATAGTCGGTGTATGACCAACCAATTTTACCAAACAGGTGCTGATGATCATCAGTGTCACACGTAGGTTGAAACATAAATGTTTGTAACAACCTACCAAATATTGATTTGATTTAGATTTCTATTTTGTTGATTGATGCAAATAAATGATTAACACTTCCATTTTTAAAAGCAATCTTTTTTTACAGCATTTTTTCACACCTGCCTGAAACATTTGCACAGTACTGTATATGCAAACAAACACAATAAATATGTTTCAGAAATATGTCATTATAGAAAATATGTACTTTTACGTCACATGTGCAACTGTTCTGTAAATGATCTGCATGCAAATTCAAAATTAACAAAGTAACAAACAAAGAAAACATAAGGCTAAGAATATGGTATCCACACACACAACCTCAGTGTAACCTAATGGTCTGGGACCTGAATCAACCATCTTCTAGGTCTAGTGCTTAACCATTAGGCCACCGGTTCCTGTAATTACACAGTAAATTAATGTCCTAACATGTACTACATTTATATGTTTTCAGTTTCTTCCTCATAGGAAGTGGTTATTAAAGAATTAGTTCTAATATACAAAATGGGCGGCATCACACATTGTGTGTCACTGACCCCCAGATGTGTAGAAACAACCCCTGATGTCCTGCACACACTAATAGTGTTGCCCAATGTGCATGTAATGTACTTGTCGTGATAGCTGTACACGGTTCACTGCTGCTTCCTTATCCGCTTAAGGGAGAGGGAGGGTGGCCGCGTTAATGAACACCAGCTCTCATGGACCACAGGCTGCTGGAGTGGGCTATTCACATTGATCCCAGATTTAGAGCAAACTGAGACAGGCTGCACTCCATTCATGGTGTGTGTGTGGGATGTAGGGAGAGAGAGAGAGTGAAAACAAAGATTTTTGAACATTTGGGGCCCCTGCTCATTGGATTCTTCTTTCCTTTTGTTCAGGAATAAATATATACAGAGAATGTAATATATTGTAATTGTAAAATACTATACTTGTTGGCCCTGGTTGTCTCTTAGGGACTATAAAACTGTTTTACTTTAAAATTATATCTCCAACACTCAGCCATCATTTGCCCATTCAGGAAAACTAATGAATTAAAGTGATTGTCTGCCTAACTTTTGCTTTTTTCTGTGTTTAACCCATCCAATCACAGTGCAGCAGAGCCATACCATGGACTCAAGGGTACAAGGTAACCCAGGACTCGAACCCACCACCCATCGATCGTGGGGTCAAGGCCGGACACATGGAATATGGTCATGTATGGATACATTTCCAGAATCAGATCTTTTTTGATGCCGAGGGGAATTGTTTATCTTGTTTTTTTCACACGTCATAAAAGACGTTTCAAACGTCACAAAAGGACGTCAGTGGGTAAACAAAAAAAAATTCTAACAATAGAAAGAAAATGTGGTGCACGGGCCCTTTAAGACACGAGCGCACTCGCACAGGTAGGGTTCTAAAACAGGGCGTGGCCAGAGCCCTTAAACATCAAGGGCAGGAGAGGGAGGGAGCATGCGTGGAAAGATTACAGCCGAGAGAGAGAGAGAGAGAGAGAGAGAGAGAGAGAGAGAGAGAGAGAGAGAGATTAAGCGTACACAACTGTTGTCTTAATCCTCTGAGCGGATAGATTTAGGGGAAAAAAACAGTGGTTTGGAGCGGAGCAGCCATATTTTATGGAGTGAGAGGACTTGGAGTATCAGGAGGCGAAGCAGAGGAGGAGAGGAGAGGAGAGGGCGAATACTTTTTAACAGCCGGTCCTACACACTGCGCATTTCAGTTGTGTTTTTAGTGATTTGTTTTCCTTTAGTTTCGGACACTGTCACGCGCGCACACAGCGATGAAGGACCGCCTGGAGCAGCTGAAGGCGGTGAGTTTTGTGTTCAGACGATGTTGAGGAAATTAAAGAGCTTTAACTTGTTGTTTCCCCCCCACTGGAGTTGTTTGAACTGACCGAGGTCAGGGGTGGGCGATCTAGCGATGTAATGTAATATCGCGATAACTCAAGGAACGTTCACGATACACATGACAATACATGGTGTCTAATTTATGATTAACTGTGCCATGGTAGAGGCATCACATGAGCTTGAATGGAGGAGAAAGAAAGCAATACTGCCCTGAGTATATGTGTGGAATTGGGAAAATATGTTTTCTCACACATTCCTTTAAATCCAGGACTAATCCTGCACCTTCTTAATTACATTATCATAATACACTCCACAAAGAATATCCTTTAGTAGCTATAAATATCAACATATTGCCCGGCGCTGATGATGTAACACTGCCCCAAGTTGAACCGATATGGAAATATCCCAAATTAAGTGTAAATTATAGGAGTAAGTAATGTCCCCTGTCGTCATTGGACTTCCTCTGGAGCCATTATCTGCTGTTTCAAGATGGGCCCGGTGACTAGGGTGAAAGAATATGATATATGTTATAAAAGCTGTCAAGCAGGGACGGAAGTAATGTAGAAATAATGCATTTGTCCTGGGTAGTGAAGAGTGGCCTGAGTAAGCAGGCAGATGATGAGATCAGCTGACTTGTGCAGGATGGGGAGGGAGGGGGAGAGAAAGAGAGATAAAGATAAATGTCTCTCTGATTTTAGGCTTTATTAAATGAAAACATGGCTTTACTCACACCTTGAAAGGCCTATGGTGCATTTTTTCATTTTTAGCAATAAATCTAGTTATAAACACTCAAATTGTATGTGTTCCTGTTGCATTTATGTGTTCCTGTTGCAACTTAATTTGTTATAAAGTCTATTAATGCAACACTTGTGAATTGGCAGTCTGTCACATTAACTTTGGTACCCAAGCCTCCAGGTCTGGTGGAATAAAAAAGAGTCTAATCTCATTTAAATGGCAATGGAAATACTATTTTAAAACAAAAAACAAAACAATAATAATAATATAATAATAATAATAATAAATAGTAATTTAATAGCAAAATAAATACATTAATAGTAAATAACATTTATTTTTATTAAAATGCTTTCTTTTTGAAAGCTTTAAGTGTAGACAGAATGATAAAGTCCAGTCAGAACAACTTCCATAACACCTTCTTTGAGGATTTGATAATATACTTTAATTAAAGCTTTGTCAGTCCTGTCAAGCACTACCATGTAATGACGTTTTGTTACTCAAATACATCACACAACCACCTAAGGGCCATTGGCTTAACAAAAGCTTTTTTTTTTGTTTTCTTACATAACTGACAAAGTACAGTGAACAAATATTCATTACAGTTTTTGAAAAACTTTGGATTTGAAACTTGGCCTGCCAAATGTTTGATTGTGTCAGGTCTGCTAATGAAATTTTAAAACCATATGGTCAAAACTCTCACCTGATGGTCTCTCATTTTTTGTCTTTCTTGGAAATGACATTCAGTGAGCAACACTAGGTATCCGGGTGCATCTTATCAATTTTTTTTAGCCGAGCGTAACTGCGTGGGACTACTTTGCAATTTGTTGTTTAGAAAAGAATGGGTTTTTAAAATTTAGACTTTAATTTATATGAATAAGTTCTCTGTATAAAAAGATGTTAACAACACATCTATTGTGACACTGTGAATATCACACTGAACCTGTAACAGGCTGTTTGGGGGTGATATATATAATACACAACAATGCAACACCAGCAGACAGAGAGAGAAAGAGAGAGGGAGAGAGATAGAAAGAAACCTTAAGAGTTAGAAGCAGGATTTGTTGCTATGGGGATGGCTTTCTGTCAGTCAAATATTTTCTTTACTGCTTCAGTTACCTGGAGTTGCCAGGCGCAACTCCATGTGAAAGAAGTTTGTGAGGCAAGCTTTGTATGTGTGTTTGGGTGTGTGTGAACCTTATTTACATAGATCACAGGGGAGTTTTACATATTTTAACCGAGGTCACTCTTTCCGTGTCTTTCTCCCAGGGTTTCTCATTTCTGTTGAATGATTATAGCAGCAAAAAGATTAATTGGCAACACGACACCCACGACACTCTCTCTCTCTCTCTCTCTCTCTCTCTCTCTCTCTCTCTCTCTCTCTCTCTCTCTCTCGCTCTCTCTCTCTCTCTCTCTCTCTCTCTCAATGTTTAACTTGCTGGTGGGGCTTCATTATTCTGCTCTTGTGTGTGTGTGTGGGATTAAGCACACACACACATAAAATCCTCTGAGAGGACTGTAAGAAACTGTGGGACGCTGAACAGCTGAAGGGTGTGCATGCGTGCATGTGGTGTGTGTTTATTCATTTGTTCTGTGTATTTCCAGGAACCCAGAGTGAACTTGTCTCCATCTAAATACATCTGAGACATGATAAAGCTTGACATAGTCACACTTAGCTTTTGAGAGCATTATTACTTTCATGAAAATGCTCAAAAACCTCATTGTATAAGCACATACTCCGTATCGCCTTCATTCTTGTCAACACCTTAACTTTTAACAACACACTTGTTGGCCTCTACCTCCATTTAGGACATAGCAATATGATGACATGGTGTTGTTGTGGTAATTATGTGACAATAAGCTATTCTTGGTGTTTTCAGGGTTTTGTCAGTAATTATGGTACACAGAGTATCATATAAAGGAAGAATAAAAAAAAAATTCACACATAGCGACGGTCTAGAAATCAGGCCTAGAGATTCCATTTTCTAGACCTGATTTAATACAGATGTAATTTTTAGGGCCTTTTTGTAACAAGTGTGAACTTGGCTTAAGGCGGGGGTCACCAATGTTATCCACCTAGAGCTGGTTTGGCATCAGGTGACCTTTCCAGCCAAGAAACAGCACACCTATACCTAATCATCTATTCAAAGAACAGGACCAACTGATTAAACCAGTAGAATCAGTTGTGCTCGTGCGTGGCAGAATTAAAACACATGGGTCCTTGTAGATAATATTGGTGACCCCTGGCATAAGGTCATGCCCAACATCAAGAGTAAAGGGGTATATGGTCCCCCAGTACTGGAGCTAGGACCTGACCTCACTATTCCTCTGATGGCTGAATTCAGTTCAGTTCTTACAGTAATGGTCCAATATCTAGTGTAAGGCCTTAGCAGAAAAGGGGAAACTGTTACTGCAGTGACAAGGCTGATACTTTAATCTAAGGGCACAATATATTTTCTGTTATACGTGGTATTGACATCTTTAATACTGTGTAATACTTCCTGACCAATCACAGCTCCAGAGTGTAAATCATAATCTGATAAAAGCAAGGTGGTTAGGGATTAAGCCCTATGATCAGAGGGTCATGGGTTCGAATCCCAGACCAGTAGCTTACCCTAAGGTACCCTTGAGCAAGGTCCTGGCCCACAAGCCGCTCCCCAGCCCCTAGATATGTCTGTTCAAACATGTTAACTTGCCATGGGACAATATTCTACATTCCCTTCCCATTTCATATATGGACCATACAGATGGGGAAGGGAATGTACAAAAGTTATCATATTTCAGTTGCAGTATGAAGCAGTATAATTGCAATCCTAATATTTTCTTCATAGCATAGAGCCCTGATCCTTCACTTCACTGAGCCTGTGGAGACCCAAAGGATCTATTCTTCTGGAATACCAGACTACATCATAAAATATCAGTTTGAAATGTCAGTCAAATGCAAACATCATTCTGATTCCGACTGATATTTACCTTCCAGTACAGATATGATTCTGAAAACCTTTTCATGTTGGGTCACCACTAGAAATTCTTTTTAGTCTAGGCTTGTGTATAAGTTGGTTAGTAAGAATTTGCAAAAATAGTTTGCTGATAAAGTGTTTCATGAAAATGTTTCAGTGTTATTTTTGACCATATCTCCCAGACATACTTAGTTCATCACTCTAAATGACTTATTCTACATGTTAGTTATTCCTGCAAATAATCCATACAATTTAATGAATTGTTAGTAATAAGATTCACTGTGTAATAGGCCTGCAGTTTATGTGGGTTAGTGTCAGCTTATGCTGAGCTAGTGTTAAACAGATTTCTCTTTCCTGCTCTCTGCCATACACTCTTCAGGAAGTCTCATGTATTCTTATCTCCCTTCCTCAGCTCATGTTGTGTGCATGTGTTTTCTATATCTTATGACCTTCATACTTGCTCATTGTAGCCTTATGTTCACACCTTTTCAAACTTTCTAAAGCAGTCCTTTCCTCTGCAGTTATAAAGATTAAAATTATTTCATTTCATTCATTGTGAGGACTCAGAAAGCTCTCTACTGATTACCCCAGATCAATTTGATCATATTGTGATAAAGTTCAAACTATTAAATTGTATAATCTTCATAATCTGGAGTAATGTTTTTGCCCCAGTTGTTTTCTTAAGTATTTCTTTAAGAAATATTTGCTGTATTTTAACAAAATAAACATAGAAAAAACATTTTACCAAGTAGCATCATGATGCAGTCTATATAGGGTTAAGGCAAGGTGGCTTGTGAGTGCACATTGGTTTGCTGGTGCGTGGTTAAGAGAACTGTCTGGTAGGACCACAAAACAACTGACATGACAAAGTGAAGCGATGACACAAAGGAAAAACAAGGTATCATTTTACTTGGACTTTGGGCCTTGCAACTTGTGACTTGCTGTGTGCATTGTAAAAATATGTGCACCAAATTGAGTTTCTTGTGCTCTCATAAACAGTTTTTGCTCTGTCCTAAACAGTACAACAAGATCTTGTCAAGACAGGACAGAAAAAGCCTAGGATATATTTCTGATACTTATGAATTAGACGTTAGGCACTAAATCATGATATGAAATACATCAGCGTGAACAAAAATGAAAACATGCAGCAAATGTATATGTTTTAAGATACTGAAAAATAACTGTTTATGGAAAATAGATTTATACAATGTCAACATTTCACAATACAGTTGCACTTGAAGATACAATCAAGGATGTGCTGAGGTAGCTATTTTAAGGGTTTCTCAGTGTCATAGCATAATATAGCATGCTGTAGGATGGTACATAAGAGCCCGCTGTTTTGCATTATTGAAGGGACTATACAAGTATGGTATTATTACATTTGAAAAAGGTTTGAAATACCCATATGCCATCCTTGTTTTTGTAATTTATTTTCTTTTTACAGGCCCTTACTTAATTATCTGAGTTATTATTTGTAATATTAGAGAAGGTAATAAAGCCCATATAGCATTTATAACAAAGTCCCGCTCCATTCTGACGATGTTCTATATGTGTACTATGTATGTACTCAGAAATTGTTGGTGTAAAGTTATGGCCACTGTTGGCCTTAGTATATACCCTTGAGGAACAATATCTGCCGCCACTGGTAAACAGGATTATTGAGCACTTTATCATTTTACCCCACTTTGTTTTTTTACTCCGAGGCTACAAAAGAGGATCTAATCTATAAATGCTCACATAGCTTCTGCATATCTTGACGATAACTTCCATTCTTTAAAACTTTATCTATATATTTTTTTTCAAGACATGCGATCAAGATGATGAAGATGTTGAAATCGCTGTGGATAATGCAGCATTCATGGACGAGTTCTTTGGCCAGGTAATGCACTCTGAAGTCATTCTGAAGTTTTTTTGTGCAAAATTAGAAGATAAATACATATTTTAAAATTTTATTAGCTTTATTTGTGCCTAGAAAAGTGCCGTTGTAAGAGTCAGTCTGGATTTGTTCTGCAGAGTTTGTGGTGAGTATGTGTTTCTCTGTTTCAGATTGAAGATATCAGGAACAGCATTGATAAGATTGATGAAAATGTGGCTGAAGTGAAGAAACTTTATTCAGTTATTCTTTCAGCCCCAACATCTGATCAGAGTAAGACACACACACAAATGCAGATCACAAACACTGAGTCGGTTTGAAGTTTGTTTATTGTTTCAGACAATAAACAAAAAGGACCCATGCTGTAGAAAACTCATCCATCCGTATAGTCCATAAATGGAGCTTTAAAAAACAGCCTGTTCCTGATGTCACAGAAAGCAAAATATATTTGCCTATTCAGCTTGCAGTAGTTTAGTCCCACGATTTCACTCAGATGAGTGAGTGTGTAAGCAGTGTTTCAACCCTTTCTTCAGCTTCGATTGCTTTTTTGAGCAGCGGTGGCCTAGTGGTTAGGGCAAGGATGTGATTAACAAGTTGACTATATGACTAATGGGGTAGTGATATCCTGCTATATCTCACTAAACCTCTAGCAGTCACCTGAGAAAGGAGCCCATATGGTGATGGTAAATTTGGCTGATTATTGACACTCAGTGCTGTTCACAGTATTGACAGTCAACACTTCACCTACGAGCTCTAAGGCTGTCAACAGTTCTTCAGCACAGCACTCTAAAGAGAAGACATGCCCTTAGAATAGACTTCTTTTAAATACTGTTTTCACTTCTTTAGGAACCAGTCTTGAGTTATTGTAGCTGTAAATAACTTTTAGGTCTTTTTATGATCACTGAGGTCAACTTTGGTACCTTAAAAAAGGAAAAAGGAGCAAATTATTTGAGCTTTTTTTGCCAAAACAGAACTGTGAAGTAAGGAGTGTGAGGAGTCAGTACACCTTCAAAAATATAACTGCAGTTACTAATCTCCTTACGTCACTACCCCAGCAGTGCAAGAGGTACAATCCCAAGACACACCATTACCATTTTTTTGAGAGTGTACGCATTACCCCTCTTACCTTCTTACATCATAAATTGAATTGCTGAGTTCTATTTTTGCTTTGTCTGACCAGACCTTTGTAGGGTGGCGGTGGTCTAGTGGTAGGGTGCTTGCCTCTGGATCTATGGTTCAAGAGGTCCCAGGTTCGAATCCCACCTCTAGCACTACCACCACTGGGTCCCTGAGCAAGACCCTTAACCCTGAATTTCTCCAGGGGGACTGTGTCTGTAATAAGGAAATGGAAGTCGCTCTGGATAAGAGTGTCTGCTAAATGCTGTAAATATCTAACCAGACTGTGCGCTTTTTATAGAGTAGTGTAACAGGAACAATCAATTGTAACTTGTCTTTTTTTTTTCTGATGGATGTTCTATATTATATTGAAAAAGTATTTGGGTACCCTGTCTGCGGAACAAACTGGTTTAAGACTCATGAGCTTTGCAGTTGCTAATTATTGGATCAGTTTGATGATATTGACAGGGGTGTTTAATATCTTTGCCAGCAATAGCCTTTTCTATTCAAGTGTTGTAGGGCAGCTGTAGCTGGTTGCAGCAGGTGGGTTGCATGTTTGATTCCCAGGACTGGCAGAAAAAATTAAGGGGGAAGGGCATGGACCAAAAGGAGTTTATCTGTTTATGTCAATGAGTTTGGTCAGTTCTTGTGGAATTCCTGTAGTCTTTTTAATCTTATACCCTCAAAGAAATTTGAAACTTGATATACCTCTTCTTTGTCCTGGCTGGGAGCGGCTTGTGTTTTTGAAACAAAGCAGGAATTGTGTTTATACATTCTGTCGTCATGTACTGCTTGGGACTGTTTAGGAATAAGGTGACTCACTCCACACAGTTCATAAAAAATGATTTGTTCAAAGTCTTTAATTGTTGAACTAGCAAAAAAAGCAGAAATAAAGTTGCACCAATGAGCAAAATGAATAGCTGTGACATCGTATTTATTCATCAATAGCCTGGAAATGTTAGAACTTGGTGATACAACTGATAAAAATACCAAGTCTGTGTTAAAACCAGGCTTCTCAAAAATGCTCAAATGTAATCCTAAATGATACAAAGTGTATATCCTATGATTTTTTTTAGAAACACAAGAAGACCTTGAGGCCCTTACCAATGACATTAAGAAGATGGCCAACAATGCCCGCAACAAGCTAAAAAGTAAGTCAACGGTGCTGTATTGCGCTTTTCATTTTTTTTTGTCTGACAACTTTTAAGTTTAAGCTTAAGCTTTTTTAATAATTAATGCAAATTAATACTTAATACTGTACTTTATTTTCTCCTTACTATACACAATTGTGAGTACTTGAAGGACAACAGACAGCACATGCTTTATTTAAAAAAGAACACAATTAGTCCAGTTTAATTAGATTCATGCAGTTCTGGATAGTAGATCTTGAACTAGCACATTCTTTCTTGTCAGAATATTGTATTACCTTTGATCAGATCGTGAAATGTTTTTATATTGTCCATCCCCATAAAAATACACTGCATCCCCAAAAAATTGTTCTGCCACAGCCATTACTAACACTTCAAATCATGCACATGTAATCTCCATTAACAGCCATTGGCAGTAGAATGGGTTGCACTAAAGACCTCAGCGACTTTAAACATTGCACCTTTGCCACAAGTCAGTTATTGAACTTTCTGCTGTGCTAGATCTGCCCCGGTGCTGTTACCGTGAAATGGAAGCATCTAGCAGCAAGAACAGCTCAGCCATGATGCAGTTGACCCTGCAAACTCATTGGGATGCTCAGTGCTGTATTGCATAGCTTTTAAAATGATATTACACTGCTCATTACAGAATTCCCAGCTTCCTCTGGAAGCAACATCAGCTCAAGGACTGTCAGGACCTTCATAAAATAGGTTTCTAATGCTGAGCGGCAGCTGCATACAAGCCTTAAATGTGCACTACCAAGTGCTGGCAGGAGTTGTGTAAAACACCTCCTACAGAAAGCTGAATCAAACTTCAGTATCTTCATGACAAATGAATCTGAATTTCTACCAGAGAACATAATGTCAACAGCAAAAGGCCTGGAGCTTTGTTTCAGGGTTTAGTCTTGGGCCCTTAGTGCCCAAGACTAATTTTATACAATTATCTGGTTCATAAAGACAAGTTTGATTTGGGGGGGGCAGTGGTAGCCTAGTGGTTAGGGAGTTGGCCCCAGGATCGGAAGGTTGTGGGTTCGAATTCCAGACCAGTAGTTTGCCCTGAGGTACCCCTGAGCAAGGTTCTGTCCCCATCACTGCTCCCCAGGTGTTTTAAATAGCTGCCCCCTGCTGCAAGTATGTGTATGGGTGAAATGAGGCATTTCATTGTGTTTCACTGTGTGCTGTGCTGTGTATATTCCTGGAAATCTTCCGAGATCCCTGTTTATTCCCTTGACTTTTGAAAGTGTTTTATATAGACAAGATGGTGTTTGTACATGGACATGTGACCACATACTTTTGGCTATATGACATATGTTGCTCTTTATGTGTGTTTGCAGCCATTGAGAGGAATCTTGAATCAAATGAAGAGGAACGAGTGTCCGCAGACATAAGGATACGCAAATCACAGGTTAATGAAGGTTCTCCCACCTCACACAGACTGCATTTGAAATATTTTGCTGTGTACTGCATATTGAAGCAGTACATGCTGCATCCTGAAAACAAATTTTCTCTTAAATAAATGCTCTTATATTTGTATCTTGTCTAGCCCTCCAATAATCTATTTTGATAGTAACTGATAAAAAATATGAAAATATTAGTTCTGATGATATTAAAAACGCGACTTTTTACTCGTATGATAAATGTATCACTATTATTATCAGGAATGATATAAATAATAATGGCTTCCTATTGAAGTTATCCTGCTATGGACTTCATATCAAGCTACATAGGCAGATCATACTAGATACTATAGGCAGATCATAAAGAATTTAATGTTTTCATTTGAAATGTAGTGGTGCGATTATATTTGACTCATTTTGTTGTTCATTAGATTTTACTATTTATTTCCTTTATCTTTACCTGCTTTTCTGCTATGCCAGATGTTGAAGTTGCTAGAATGTGATGTTTAAATCACGTTAATTAAACAACAATCTTGTGTATTTATGCAGATTTTTATTTAGACTAGATCACTGTGCTGTTCATGAGTTTTGAGCTCAATGCAACATTGTATGACTTTTCACTTTTCTGAGGATATATCATCAGATGAAGACTCTGCTTCACCATCGTGTTACAATTGTAGCCTGACACTTCTTGAAGAAGTCCAGTACTAATTATCATCAGGAGTTTACCTGGTTTAGCTAATCATTCTTTCTTCAAATGAAGTGAGGGGTGCTGAAAAGGAAATGCATGCAGTGGCAGGTGCTGCATTGAACATGAGGAACCAAACCTGAGTTGTTCTCTCAGCCCATTTATAACTTCTGAAACAAGGAAACTTCTACTAGAACTTACTAGTTAAAATACTTCTGTGTTCCTGTAAATTATGTTCAACATCACTTTGTACAGAGAGATCAGTTTTCATGTCCAATGTCTTTTCTTTCCAGCATGCTGTCCTGTCCAGGAAATTTGTGGATGTGATGACAAAATATAATGAAGCTCAGGTGGACTTTAGAGAGAAAAGCAAGGGACGCATTCAGAGACAGTTAGAGATCAGTAAGTCTCTCTTTATCTCTCTCCCTCTTCCTCTCTCTCTCTCTCTCTCTCTCTCACAGATAAATGAGACATTTTGTAATTTGCGTGTATTGGTTGGTCATTTTTGGCAGTGTTAACGTCTATTTTAACTGCTTTTTTTTACCAGAAGACAGGACATAACTTCCGAACTCAAGATGAAACACTCTGTAACTTTAACCACTTTATGTGCAATTTCAAACTGGTTCCTCTCTCGTACTTGTGGTTTATGAGTGTCAAACAGACAATCTACATTTTCCTTTTTTTTCTTTACTATCGAACAACTGAACAACTGCTTAGTTTTTCTATGAACTCTGCGTTTTTTTAGTTTTAGCTGTTTTTTTTTATTAAATTCTTAGACCTGAAAATTTATTACATAATGTAATTCAGTACAAGAACTTTGAAATTAAGAAATAGGTAGTAACTAGGTAGTAACTACTAGGTAGTAATTGTATTTATAAAGTTATAAGTGCACACAAACAAAATTTGTAATTCCTGAATAATGCTAATCCTAATTATTTTCCAAATTCTTCCATTTCTTTTAGCAGAATTTTAATCTCTGATTACTACTAACTTACCATTCCTATTTATTTCCGTTATGTTCTATTACTCACAGCAGCTTTTTAAGATTTTGTTTTATTTTACACCACCAGTGCCCTCTCTCACCCCCCCAAAAATGAAAGAACATAGATCTCTTACATAGATGCTAGATGTAGTTAGACATTTCTTTATCCAGTTCTAGTTCTAGATCTATTTATTCATTGCTTTTGATATATTGCTCTTATACTTCTATTCAGGTTTTCTGCATTTTAAAGGTATATACTTAGCTTTGTTTCAGGTAGCCTGTAGCTTAGGTGTTCCGGCAACCAAAAGGTCATAGGTTCACATCCCAGGACTGATTGCGTATTGCTTGTTGCGCCCTTGAGCAAGTGATTCTCTTGCTAGAATATGGGTTTAGGATGCTTTAGTCCCTTCTATTGAAATGTAAGGCTCTATTCCATCATTGTCTTTTTAGCTGGACGAGCCACTACTGATGAAGAGCTGGAGGAAATGTTAGAGGGAGGGAATGCAGCAGTCTTCACTGCAGGGGTAAACTTTGCGTTCAAAATGTATATGTGTATGTGGTGAAAATGTATGTGTACAAGCGTATGTGGGCATGCTTGGATGCTTTTGCCTTTATTTTGTTATTTATCTTGTTTCTAAAGCAGCTTTTCTGAATGTCCCTTTAGTTGACAGCAAAATCAGATCATGGTTAATGATCACTGCATATATCTTAACAAATGTTTTTATATTTTACTTTGAGAAGAAATTATCCAGTATGCAAAACTTAGTGTAGTTGTATTTTAGTCTGAAACGCAGAGTGTCTTGCTCACAGTCCCAATAAAACATTGGTTAGGTGACTCATTTGTGTACTGGAGCCTTTTGTCATCAGTAGTGCGAAGTCTGATAAGACTGATTGATTGTGTAGCAGTATTCTGAATCTATTGTGTGTGTGTTTTTGTGTTTTATAGATCGTAGACTCAGGGATATCTAAGCAGGCACTGAGCGAGATTGAATCCCGGCATAAAGACATTGTGCGTCTAGAGAGCAGCATAAAGGAGCTACATGACATGTTTGTGGATATTGCCATGCTCGTAGAGAGCCAGGTACATTCCTCCAACCATCACGCCTTTATTCTATATCTCACAAAATCATTCACACCTCACTTCATCATTGCTTTTCTATGTAGCTGTTGTCTTTTTCTCTGCAATGTTTCTCCTGTCTTCTCCACTCTTTGCTTCTTTCTTCTCTCACTACGTTTTTGCCTCTTCCTCTTATCTTGGCCTCAGTTATCCCTCCCCCTCGACCCCTTGTTAAGCCTTCTTCATGTGACTGGCTGCTTGCTGGTTGGAATTTCAGCGGGTGAGAATCCTGCTATCCAAATGTGAGTTTTTCCCCTCCATACAGGAGACCTTTTTCCTGACTTTTCTTGACCTTTTCTCTTTTGCCTTCCTCATTTTTCATGCATTTCACTAGTTAACATTGACACTTGTCAGTAACAATCTGTTAGGAATGAGCGGTTAATTTTCAGCTGAATTGTTTACTTGTATCATTGCTGAAACAAAACCTTGCATCTCTAAAATTAGGGCCTTTCATTGGAAACTATTAAAAATTCATGCTCTTGTATCGCTCCTCTCTCCATACTTTCCATATATGGAAATTCAGTTATTCTGAATAGTTTATTTTTGTCACAAAATTCAACGTATTTACATATATCCATGTTTCAGTCATGCAGTTTTAAGGAATATTTTGGTTCAAACCACTTCTTGAAAAAGGCTACGGTTCAGGGTTTTTTTTATATGCATTGTAGGAGGATAACCTTGTATCTCCAAAAAATAACCACAGGAGAAAGAAAGAAAATTAACTTTAAGTGTAAATGTAATGTAACGCTGGGGTGGTGTGGGTAGGACGTAAACGCTGAGCCAGGGATCTGTGACTAGACATTATTAACAGAGCTGAACAAGACGAAGAACTAAAACTCCAATGCTGCAACAGAGATCGCCCGTATTAATGACTGACGCCCTGCTCTGACACTTTGGTGCTTAAATAACCTGCCCCAAATGAAGCACACCTGTGCCCCGATGAGCCCAGGTGTGCTCAGTCAGAGCAGAGTGCCATCTGCTGTGACATGTAAGGTGATTTTTTGAGCCTTGGAATTTGTTTATCATGAAATTTTGACACAGTATAAAAGTAATAAAGTTCTGTAATAAAAGAAAAAGATAAAACAAAGACCTATAAGGTGTTCTTCCAACATTAATAAACATAGAATGACAATAATTGCTGAAAAAGCATTAATCAAATTGCTTTTATTTTGCTAAATGCTGTCTGAGGGGGAAAAAAACTAAGAGGTAAGAGGTTTAGTTTTAGTTTTATATTTTGTTCTCTCTATCTCTTTGTTTTAGAAGAACATAAAATATGTTTGTGTATTAGAGTAGATACTTGTTAAATGAAAAAATAACCATTGGCCAGTGTGTGTGTGTGTGTATGTTTGTTTGTGTGTGTATGTGTGTGTGTGTGTGTGTGTGTGTGTGTGTGTGTGTGTGTGTGACTGGATATGTGAATTGGGAAAAGTAACACAGTTCAATATACATCACTATATTACATTTGTATAATTAACATTAAATATTTTGCAGCCGCAGGGTGTGTTTGCTTGTGCATGTGTTCCCCTGGTAGCGTGACCGTGTTTTTTGCTGATGTTATGTATGATTATGTGTTTCAGGGTGACATAGTTGATAACATAGAGGTGAATGTGTCGAAAGCTGTGGATCATATTGCTGTGGCAAAGACTGAAACCAAGAAAGCAGTCAGGTATCAGAGCAAAGCACGGAAGGTATGGAACACACCCACCTTTATCACAATAATGTTCTCTGCTGCTCTTGCTTTTTCTTCCCTTTTGTCTTTCTCTCTCTCTCTCTCTCCTTCTCTCTCTCCTTTTCTCTCTCTCTCTCTCTCTTTCTCTTTCTCTCTCCTCCACTTCTTTTCCTCTCCCTCTATGGCTTGTCACCTGTCAGGGTGGCATGATTGACAGGATTGAGAGCAACATGGACCAATCAGTGGGCTTTGTGGAGCGGGCAGTGGCTGATACTAAAAAAGCAGCCAAATTTCAACAGGAGGCGCGGCGCGTGAGTGGCCAAAAAAGTGCCTGTCCCTGCCCCCTCTGTCCTGGCCCTTCCTCAAGTGTCTCTTCTTTGTATTGTCTTACCCCAGCAAAAAAAATGCTCACACTTGAACACACATACATAGATACTAGTTCTACATCTTACATATCACGACAACCTATGATTCTACTGTTTGAGCACAACATTCTGCTTATTGCCAAAATTTACACCAATGATATACACACACAATAATCATTCATTTATATTTCATTTGAATTAATAATCATTTTTGTTGATTAATATTGATGTTTGATCTGGGAAATATTTTGCCTATTAAAGGATATTCAGCATAAGCATACTTACAACACAGCCTTACTCAACCTATGTCTTGTTTTGATACAAATGATGAACCAAAATAATCCTGAGCACTACTCATACAGTGTCCCTGTGCTCTTACACTTGCTTCAGTGTGAGAGACACACCTCCTTGTGGGGAAATTGTGCAACAGCTCTGGGTGCTATCATTCTATATAGTAAATAAATACATCATATAAAGGCAAAATTTGTATTCCACAGGTATCTTTAACAGACTTCTTTATACCTTTCATGGTTTTGAGAGTTTTGGGTGTGCATATCTTTTGTTTGTTGATTATGAGACATCTAGGTGTCAGTGCTTTCTTAATATCATTGACCATGTCTGGTGTCTATGTTAAAGAGTGCATTTATCCTTTTTAACAGAAGATCACACCAATAAGATCAAACCAAAAGAAGTATATATATATTTAAGCACTTGAACAGAAGCTGATTATTGTAGTTAGCAGCAGTTTTGAGCAGAATATCCTGATTAAACTATGTGTGTGTGTGTGTGTGTGTGTGTGTGTGTCTTCACAGAAAATAGTGATTATAGTGTGTTTGGTATTGGTGATCCTTGCCATAATTGCATTGGTAATAGGTCTGGCTGTAGGATTAAAAAAGTGATAAGTCACAAGTGTCACATGGCTGGTGAGTAAAAGTAGGAGGAGCCTATCTGGATGCATGTGTGTGTGTGTGTGTGTGTGTGTGTGTGTGTGTGTGTGTGTGTGTGTGTGTGTGTGTGTGTGTGTGTGTGTGTGTGTACTGAGAATGGTATGTGGCAGTTTGCCTGTTGTGGTATAGCTGGGATGTGGGCTTAGGGTCATTATAGGGTGGGCAATATGGCATGATACGGTGTACTAAATATATTCCCACAACAATATAGATCTCAATGCAATATACATTTTTCTGGTGTTTGAAAACAAATCAGAGCTGGAAAAAAAAACTTAGCATTAGCATTTTCAAAAATATTTAAGGAGAAAATCAGGATGAGCCAATTATTAAAATAAATCCACCCATTACAATTATGGTTTAAAGGGCTGACCATCAATCAGTGACCTATTACTATGCACTTACTGGGGTCTTTGTAATTTGTCTAAATCCTGATGATACTATTAACAGTTTTGGGGGTGAGACATAAGCATAAACGTACAGACACACAAGCACTAAACAAACGGATTACTCACACACATGAACCCAACGTGGATCTAGAATGACCGACAGTCTATTCTGACTTACTGGGATCTTCATACCTTTGAGCCAATGAGGCACACCTGACGTCATAATGAGGCACCAGGGGTGCCCAGTCAGGGCAGAGGGCCACAAACCGTGACAGATACATTCAGTTCAGCATTTTTGAAAGTACTGATAGTACCCATGATAAACCCAGAAAAACATAATGTATAAACAAATGATCATAATAATGATAACATATCATCATATTGCCTACCCCTATGGTCATTATTTCTTTAGGTGATGGTGGTAGTGATGGTGGTAGTTTGGGTTTTTCTATCTGGATGCTGGAAAAAGGTTCATTCTAGGCTTGGGTCAGCTTTAATTATTCTTAATGTAATTTTTATCTTCATAACAGAAATTAAAATGACTACTAATGCTACTAATAATTCTGGCACCATGGCCAAAATGCACCCTTAACCCTGATACTGATGCTGGTGAGAGTGAACTAAAGGAATACTGCTGTGGTTTTAACCATGCATCTGTAACATATGGTCGGTTTTGTGCAAAAGAACAGAAAAAAACATTGCTTCGAATATCGGCAGTTGCTGAAACGTCTACAAAAATGTATTTTCGTTGAATGTTTTTTTTGTTTCACTAAATACAGGGAAATTATTGTTCATGTATTACTACGATTCAGCAGAGATTAAGATAAAAATGCTGGAGTACTCCCTTAAATACTGAAAATGTAATCTTACCCAAGCCTAGTTTATCCACTCTGTTATTCCTTCAGCATATAATTCCTTTCTTTCCTACTAGTTGCTCTATTTTTTTTTCTCTGTTGCTTATTAAACTTGAGTGTTGTGGATAATGACTACACTTTGCTCTTGTTTGTTTTTTTGTCTTTCTCTGGTAGAAAATGATCATACTGGGCGTGGTCATTCTTGTGGTTGTGATCATCATTGTTATCATCATCCTCACGCAGACACTCTGAGGCCACACCCACTCCATTCATCTGTCCATCTCTGGCCTCCAAGTCCTTCTTTTTCCGTCCCGTCTCTCTCACTCTCTCTGTTTCACCTCTGTGAAAAAAGCAAAGAGAGGAAATGGACAGGATAAAGAAAAACACCCCTCTTCCATCTGCCGCTCCGCTCCTTTCGCCCTCCATGGACAGTGGCTCCTGAGGCTTCCTGAAAATGTGCTTTTATGTAGATAAAGCACTTGCTGCTGGGGAATTACGAAGGGAATATGGTTTGTGTAAAATGGACAAAGATTAAAAATATTATATAAAGAAGGGATTTTTATTGAAGTATGGAGTGGAACGGACAAAAATACCTCCACTCTCTGCCTTATTTTTAGTATGCTGTAGAGACAACATACACTAAGGACTTTACTGGTCAGAGAAGTGCTCATACTGCATTTCATAACTTATTATTTTTGTTATTTAAATGCTAGATCCCTCACCACCCTTTCCATGCCAACGAAGTAAAAGCAAACATATTCTTTTCACACCATTTCATTTCACTGTATAGAGTCTGCAGAGTTTGTGAATCTGTGGAGGATGACCTGCATGACTTTGCGGATAGTTTTATGGTGCTCTGAATGTGAATGTGCAATTCGTGCTGCATACTTGTTGGAATTTCATTTGTTTGACAAATCACCATTTACGTTTTATACTGAAAATTAAGTGACGTTTTGTTGCGAATGTATTGTCAGTGTAATTGTTGTGAAATTGGTTAATAATGGTTGCTCACCAAGTTGGTAATGCCTTAAAGGGTCACCCTTAATCAAGACCTACTCGTTGGTCTGATGAAGGAACTTTGTTTTTTATTCACTCCTGCCATGTCATGACTGAATGAATAAATGAATGAATGAATTAGTGATTGAATGAAGCAGTAAATTATTATTCATCAATAGCACCTGACCCACATGATTTTTTAGGATTTAATGAAGAAGAATTCTGAAAATTGATATTTATTGGCGTGGTTTAAAAATAAAAAAAAATAAAAAGCACTCATCAGGACTTCATTAGTGCTTTTACTATAATTAATCATAAACTTTTGATGGATTTTTTAACTTTCCTGATCAGTTTAAAATATTGTACAGAACAACTTTTACTGTTAGTAAATTTCTTGTGCAATAGTTTTGTCACTTCTAGTTACATTCCTTTGTTAATTTTATTTTAGATTCCATTTTACACTGAAAGGTTTTTAAGTAATGTTTGAACTGCTGTTTCAGTAGTTGTACTCCATTTGGTTTCAAAATGTACTTTTACTTCAGTCGTAGTAAACTGAAGTAAAAGTGAAGACACAAAACTTTTATTTCAATTTCTGGCAAACCGTTTTTTATATCAGTCAGTCGCTAGAGGGAAACCCAGGGCATGTAGAGATGGAAATGAGTGAGGACCTTAAAATATTAATCATTTTACCTGGGGTAAGTGTCTGACTATTGTTTATATGTCTCTATCTCACACACACAAAAACACTTCCCCTGAAACCGTAAATCTTTTCTCCTCTCTGTTCCTGTTTTATTCTACAGATAAGGAAGTGATAGCCTAATTTATAGATCTGTGTGTTATTACATATTTTATGTTACTTTAAATGAAACTAATTGTCAAGATTAGAGAAATTTCCCTGTAATATTTGCTGCTGATTTATCTGCATGCATTTTCTTGTTCCTTGGTGTGCCATGTCTATCTGTTTGTGTATCTTTTTTATCTTCTCAATCATTTGCTCTTATCTCCCTAGAAAAAAATGATGATCATGTTGTGTTGCATCATTCTGGGGATAGTTTGCTTTTCCTATCTGTACAGCTTCTTCTCGTAAAGGTGTGTTCAGGTAAAACTGTGTGTGTGTGAAGTTGAAATATACTTTATAGTATATTTAAATACTATATAAATAAGTATTTAAAAATACTTTATTCAAAATATAGTAAAATTATTAGTAACTAATACTTTAATAATGCACTGTTTCATGGAAACGTTTGGGCTCTCCTGGTCAAATGACTTGTTTTTGGATTTTCAAAGTGAAATGACTTAGTATTAATTAATTGCTAAATTTAACATAAGGTAGTGGATGGAATAAACGTATGGTACAATTTATACATGATGTTTCATGTGATCTCAAGTATTTGTTTGTCCCAGCAAGTGAACAAATTCTGCATTAATTTGAGCAGGAAAAGAGCACATTTATATCTATTTCCTGTACTTCAGTGGTTCCTTAAATTTGAGCATATGGCCTTTAACATGTGAGTGCTTTTACAAACACACACTGCAGCTGATTGATTGAGGGGTTATAGAGCTGATAAGATGACTCACACACTCCACACCCGATTACATACCTGATTCCACCGACCAGATATTTTAACAGCCCATCACAGAGTTGTGAATGTGTTGTCGCCCAGCAAGCACTCAGATCTACAAGGCCCCTTAAATTGAGCAATTAATAATACTTTATTATTACATAGAAAAAGATACTTCAGTTATAAAATGTGCTGTGACATTTTGCATGGGACACTCCCCCATGGGTGATGGTGGTCTAGTGATAGAATACTTGCCTATGGACCTATGGCTCAAGAAGTCCCAGGTTCGAATCCCACCTCTAGCACTACCATCACTGGGTCCCTGAGCAAGACCCTTAACCCTGAGTTGCTCCAGGGGGACTGTCCCTGTAATTAGGACATGTAAGTCGCTCTGGATAAGAGCGTCTGCTAAATGCCGTAAATGTATTTGTGTGTTAAGATGTGCAGCAGTGTGATCTCTAGACCATGCGCACTTATTTAATACAAAAAAGCAACATAACATGTCAGTGTGAACGTCCAAACTTTTGCATGCAACTGTAAGCTGTTATAACTAGGGGATATATAAATGACAATTTAAACCAAAAAACATCATAATCTCATCTGAAAGAAAATTACAATTACACAAACAAGCTTGCATGACATTTTCTGATTTTTAGATTTAACTTAAGATGATAAAATATATGATTTAATGTTCTATTCATGGGCTCAGTCATTTTTTCCAGGTAAACAGAATTCCAACCAAAAGGCCGTTGTTCGTCCAGCTAATCTCGTCACCCAGGCTCGTGTCTGAAACATCTTCTGGTTTTGTGCTGCAGCTTCATCATCTCCACACTTATCTCACCATCATCCAACTTGAAGACCAGCAGCGGCAAGACACTTTGGACAATAACTTGATACGGAGCCAAAGGAACAGAAACTGCTTCCTCTCGTCACATTCATGGTAGTTTTAGATCAAAAATGTCTTTTGCTTGTATGTGTCGATCAAGCTGTGTGTATTATGTAAGAGATGTTTGTATGTGTATTACTGTCTTTAATAAAGGGTGATTGCTTTTTGGGGGGTGCGTTCTATACATTTGTGTGTTATGTAATAAACTATTAAACCCAAACCACTCTAAAAAATCTGCCTTTTGTTTTCCCACTTCTTTTAATACTGAGAATAGACTGAAAATGAGAATACATGAATGGTGACAGATGGATTTTTCACTGCTCATTACTCACACTGACCCTAATCCCAGTGAACAACCAATCAGTGGTCAACTACAGCCTTATTTAAATATATGATTTTTCCTTGTAAAACAAATGTCAGAGAGGAGGGATATATCTACCGCATCTTGAATTTTTAACCTCCCTAATCCATTTCATACAACCCCCACTCCCAAAATGTCGTAATCCTTAGGCATGTTTTATTTTATTCCATTGTTTATTTCTGGTTGTTTCCTCTCATAAAGCACGGATTGGTCAATCCAAGCGTTTCCGTCGCAAAATCTTGTCCAATAAATTTTCAGCGTCCCACATGTCACATGGCATCCATTGGCTGTATAATACAGACACGGGGCGTGGTTAATCCCAGAACGGCTGTGAAGGAGTGACGTGCGCATTCTCCAATCAGCGCCCAGTTGCTGTAGCCTCCCGCGCTCCCATTGGTCCTGGCCAGGTGCCAAGGGCAGGCTTTAGGTACAGCCGTGCCGTGTGTGTGTAATGACAATCTGCAAATGGCGGATGGAAGCGGACCGCTTTAACTTTATCCCACAATAACAATACGCGCTCCGAGCGAGCGCAGCATGAATTTCGGCGTCGCCTAGGACGTGCGCGTTTTCAGTAACCGCACGGTTGACAGTTGCAGCGACAAAGCCAAACGACAGCAGGTAAGCTGTTTAAAGGTCTGTTTTTGTGCCCGTCCGGCGTTTTCCAGAGGCGGCGGGCGGAGCGAGCGGCTGTGGCCGGCTTTGAGGAGGCTGCGGGTGGGCTGGTTTCAGCAGCCGACCTTCGGCGGTATTCTGGCATTTAATTCCGTTGTAGTTTCTCTTGGTGTCACCCAACCAGCTCGGTAGCTTTCTAACAAGCAACCCGGCCAAACTGAGACCTTTTGGGTTGTTAAACGATTGTCCCGAACCGTTTCCTTACTACAAAACAATGCAGAAAATCTGCAGCATCCCAGTGCCAGCACTTCATCTTCTCCACTGGCTAGTTAGCCTAGCTTAGGCTCTGAATGTTCCTTGCTTAGGGAGCGTAAACCATGAGAGGTGAAATTAATGTCCAGTCAGTCTCTTTCTATTGTGAAAAGAAAGATAAAGGTGATCTACTTGAACCAACTTGAGCCCTAGCTAAGCTAGCTGGCTAACAAGTTAGGGAACATACATTCTGCTCGGGCTTGCTCACTGAAAAGGGAACTTAAACTGAAATTAAAACCATTTAAACAACCCTCGGCTGGCCCGTGATTAGTGATTTAAATGCCTGTCCAATCAAGCGAGCTGGAAACAGCTGACTGGGATCAGCTCTCCAACTCTTTGTCTCCAGCCACTACCTGCTCGCCTTTCAATCCACTCTGTTATACTTCTGACTGAAAGACCAAAGACCCCTCGGCTCTTTAACATCCCTCCAAAGGTCTCTCCGGAGACCCATGTGTTCCACGCACACCTCCAGTCTCATCCTCTCACCAAATGCATATTTTTCCCTTGTAGGCGATGGAAGAGGCACAGCCCCGTTATAGCAAGCGCCTGGTAAGACTTTTTTTCACTCTACGTGCCACATCAAGAAGCAATCATGTCGTTCTGCTCTCCAGCAGGCTTACTTTAGGTCTACAAAGACTGCTTAGAGCACTGCTGACAGTAGCAGGTGCACAACAATGGAGGCACCTGCAGAGAAGAGCCTCCTGAAGTTTAGGGTTGTTTTGACACAGTCGAGCTCTTACTGTGAATGTCAAGCTGATAGATTAACCCTAAAGTGTTACTTCAGCGAAGGTTGGACAGATGTAAAATTTGTCCGTAAAAGGCTTCATCACAATATGGACTGAGTACACGTGACGTGATGGACTTCATGGTGCTGCTTATTTGTTATAGATCATCAAATATCATTGTAAAAAGTGTCAGTTGTATTTAAGTTTTTATTTTCTTCATTTCAGCACAGCAGCTAGTTGGTGAATTTATCTTGACGATTGGGCAGAAAGAAATGGATGGAATAATATATCTTATGTTTACTTAAAAGCTGAGAGCATTTTTTTCATCGTGTTGTGAAGGTAGTTTCAATGTTTTAGTTCAGACAGCAGTGTTGCCCTATTTGTGGCTTAACATTTCCTTGTTGTATTAAATCCGCCTGCATATTCTCTTTTTAGCGAACAGGGACACGACGGCGTTACCAGGACGATGGCATCTCAGATGATGAGATCGAAGGCAAGAGGATGTTTGATCTAGAAGAAAAACTTCAGGATGACCACTTCAATTCGGACTTGGTCAAAATCATGGATGGAAAAGGTAGCCGTTTAACCTTTTTGGCTGATTCATCACCAACATGAAAGTATATTGTACACACTGGTGTGTGTGTGTGTCTTTTCTTTAGACTTCACTTTTGAGTATATCCAACGGGAAGGGCTTCGGGACCCCATCATCTTTACTACAACAGATGGTCTTGGCATTCAGTATGTCTTCTTCCAACATCCTTTTTGCTTCACCTGTCATTTCCACACACATTTCCAGAAATTTCTTTCAAGCACTGGCTGTCTTCGAAATGGCTTACTTTGTATTAGATTACAATGTTTTCTTTCTTGAGTAGGATCCTGTATAGTTTCCAGTATGATTCATGTGCTGGACAATGGGACAGGGGTAGGTCTAGTCCACCTACAACAATAGCAGAATCAGTTGCAACTAAAGAAATCTCAAGAGCTGCCCAATTTTAGCCCTTCGGCCTCCGGTCAGTGACTGTTGCTGGCTGTAGCTGGTTTTTCAGGTATTCTGAAAAAAGGTTTACTTGTATTTTGGTTAAAGGAAGTGTGTGGGTGACCTAAAACACTCAGTACCAAAACAGACAGAGGGACCTGTCAACTTTGGATTTGACTGTACTTTATGTGGTACATCATTTAGGAATCTTCGGTTTACCTGAAAAATTAATGTTGGTTGCAAATCATATTCTGCTTTCCAAATTTGTGCAAGTATGGGAGCAGTATTTGGTAGGCTATTTCAAACACAGCCACCACAACTGATGGAATTTGCTGTATGCTTATTTGTCAAAGTTGGATGAAGAGGAAGGTTGCTCTTATGCAATACTTGTACATTAAATCGGTAAATAAGTTAATTGCGCTGTTTAATGGTTGTCACAAATGGGCTGACTGGAATTAAGCCTCTGTGCTCTCTTTCAGAATGCCTGATGAAGATTTCAGTGTGAGTGATGTGAAACTGTTTGTAGGTAAGAATTGTGCCTTTTTTTAAAAATTTTTTTATTTAAATTACTTGTTGTTTATTGTCAAATTTATTAACAGAATCCAAGTCATGTTTTGGCCATATACCCGCTTCACACACTAAATATGTCACAAATTGATGGCTTTACTTCATTAGTTTGTTGTTTCAAATATGTTCTTCTCATTTTGATCAGTTTTTTTTTAATTAAATGTGTGGTGTGGGGTTTTTTTTTTTTTTTCTTTTTCTTTCATTTTTCTATTTATTTATTTATTTATTTATTTATTTTCTCTCCTGCATTTTCAGGCGGTCGAAGAATGATTGACGTGATGGATGTAACCACTCAGAAAGGGATTGAGATGTCAATGAGTCAATGGAGACGTTACTATGAAACTCCAGCCTCAGAAAGGGAAAAACTGTACAACGTCATTAGCCTTGAGTTCAGTCACACAAAATTAGAGCATCTCGTCAAGAGACCTGCTTCAGTATGTACCCATGTGTACAGACACCCCCCACCCAGCCACATACACACTCGCAATCACGCTCTTCAATTCATCTGTGATAAATCCTCAAAATTTGCTGTGTACTTTTCAGGTTGATGTGATTGACTGGGTAGACAACATGTGGCCACGTCATCTAAAGGAGAGACAGAGAGACTCTACTAATGCTATCATAGACATGCAGTACCCAAAAGTACAGAAGTGAGTTGCTGTCCCATGTTCACAATTAGAAATTTTGATGTTGATTTAAAAACAAATCATGATTTAATTATTTTTAAAATTATTGTATCACAAAGATAGTAGTGATTAAGTTTCCCGTACTCTGTGCTTTATGACGGTGTAACCGCGCATTGAAGATTATGCAGTGCAATAAATAACTATTATGCAACTATCATGTTTTATTTGGGGACCTGCTTCAGTAATCTTAACCATTTCCAGAAAGCACCTGTTTGTTTTTTTTGAGGGATAATTAAACTTTCAGTGTTGGTGGTGGTATGTATGACCACCTAATGTATATCTTTGTTGCTTTTGATCTTTGTTTCTTTCTGTTTTTCTTACTTTCCTTGGTTGCAGGTATTGTTTGATGAGTGTAAAGGGCTGCTTCACAGACTTCCACATCGACTTTGGCGGAACATCTGTCTGGTACCATGTCCTGAGGGGAGGCAAAGTGAGAACTAAACACATTATAATAAATGCACATGACACATCCTCAGTTTCAACATGAGACTCATGTTAAATGTGTTTTTAGCTTTGATTGCTTATGGAATTATGTGGGGGAGGCAGAGATTTTTAGTGCCAGTTGTGTTATTTGATACAACGGTTCTGAACCCTGATTTGCTTTTTGTCCCTTGGATGAACCCCAGGTGTTCTGGCTGATTCCGCCCACACCACAAAACCTGGAGCTTTATGAGAACTGGGTTTTATCAGGAAAACAGGGTGACATTTTTCTTGGAGACAAAGCTACCGCCTGCCAGCGCATTGAGCTAAAGCAGGGCTACACTTTCATGATCCCTTCGGGTAGGTATGCATGCTTTCACACACAATCAGCACTTATGTGGTAATAAAAATACATCTGAACTTAATACATTGGATAATGGCTTCATAGGAGAAGCTGGGGACTGTGGTGTGATGTATTTCTCATAATTACTTGAAGTATGCATCTGTGTAAAAAATTATTATTATTTTTTTTTTCTTGGAAAACATTGAATATATGACTTGTTTCTAAAGCAGGTTGGTCCCCTGTATATCCATGTTTTGTGTGTGCATGCAGGCTGGATCCATGCAGTATACACTCCTGAGGATACTCTGGTGTTTGGTGGGAATTTTCTGCACAGTTTTAACATTCCAATGCAGCTGAACATCTACAACATTGAGGACCGCACACGGGTTGGTTTAAACATACCATTTGGCTTTTCTTTTTACAAACACAATGTTAAGGAAAGTGTTAATGACCCAGTTTGACTTAGTTAACCATAATTTTATATTCACTAAGTTGAATGAAATTCAGATTAAAGTGTTGACTATTGAGCTGAGAGACCTGGACATTGTCCTGGTCCATGATATTAAACTAGCTTATGTTGGTTAATCCCTTTTAAAAAGGGTCATGAAACAAGGTTTATCATTCATTTTTAAAAATTGTATTTTTATTTGTTTTATAATCTGTGGCCATTATGGCCAAATTGATAATACTGATTACAACTTTTTGTCCACAAGCAATATGTCATTGTATCCTTTTATTAAAGTTGTCTTGTGAATTATAATCATGTAGCTTGTGTATCTCTTCCTCCTTCTCTCAGGTCCCATCCAAGTTTCGTTACCCTTTCTATTATGAGATGTGTTGGTATGTGTTGGAGCGTTACCTCTACTGCCTGACCAACACCTCTTATCTAACGCCAGAGTTTCAGAAGCACTCTCTGGGGTTAGGTGAGTAAATTGATATGCATTATCAAAGAGGAAATCTCAGTAGGTGTTTTGCAGAGTCTGTGGCCTTCATTGTCCTAAATTATTTATTTTTTGATTTAAAATTTTTGTACACAGGGCTAAATAAAGAAGACTACATCAAACCAAACGAACTCAATGGGAACACGAGGGACGGAGAGCAGGATGAGGGCAGCAATAGTGGTGATGAAGAAAACCGTTTAAAAGAGGAAAATGATGAAGTAGAAACTGTTTCCCCTCTGTCCCGTCCAGACGTGAAAGTACATTTAACACCTTTTGAGCTGGAGGGATTGTGGCAACTACTGTACAAACTTGAGGGACTGCCAGCTCATAAGAAGTGTGTCCCCACTGGCATTAGAAATGCTCCTGCCCTTCTCAGTGACATTCGGGTACATAAAGTGTCCCCTCTTTGTTAAAGATGAACAGTTAGACCACATTAGGTTATTAGTTGTATAACAGCTTTGCATATCATTTATAGTTATTTGCTTGCATGACAGAAATTCTATTTGACTTTAATATTTGGTGGAAATTGTCAGTATACATCGCTATAATCATTGAATTATTGTTAAATTAACATTCTCTCATCCACCATCTACAGGCTTTGTTAGAAGAGCATGCCAATGATGATCCCAAGTTGTCTTACACTGGAAAACCCATTGTCACATGGCCAAAAAGGGTAAGCTGAAAAAAGTGTTTTTTAAAGACACAATTTGTGTCTTAACATTATTGTAACAAACGAGTAAATAAATATTTAACTTGAATATGGTTTTAAAAACTATTTTTGCTACTATGTTATGTTATGAATTTAGAGTCTAGATATTGGTGTCTACTTTTACTTTTTGGATACTTTTATAAGGAAGTCACTTAAATCCAGATGGTGTTGGGAAATAAAGTCTAGAAGGTAGCTTTTGTATATTTATTGCAGATGTGTTTTTATTATTATTTATTATCATTTTTATTTATTATTTTTTTTTAAATCTCAAATATTCATTTCTTTCTCATTGCAGCCCTCATGGTATAGGCCACCCCTACCTCCCTCCTCTCTACTTTACCGCTCACGGCCATCAAGCTCAGGCCCCATGCTGGCTCCGGCTCCTCGGCCGGTGAAGCCACCATCCTCCATTTCAGCTCTACGGCGCCGACGCGTGCGATGCAAACGCTGTGCAGCCTGCCTTCGCACTGAGTGCGGTGACTGCACTTACTGCAGGGACATGAGGAAGTTCGGTGGCCCGGGCAGACTCAAGAAGACTTGCATTCTCAGACAGTGTCTGGCTGTTAGTATTTACTTTTCTGCCTGTGTTTTTAGACTTGTTGGAGTTGAGTTAATTTCACCAAAGCACATTTGTAAACCAATCCAACTAATATACCTTGATGAAACGACATAAGTACTAAGGTATACAATGTTTTAGTTGGAATAATCAGTTTTTATACCAAATTGGATCAGGTTTTGCATGCAGTATTTGCAGTACATATCATTTTAGCCCATGCTCTTTTTCTTCAGCCCGGGCTACCTTTGTCTGCTGTGTGTGCCATATGTAAGGAGGGCACCCAGGAAATTGAAGGAGTAGAGGCCACACAAACACTCATGGAATGCTCTGAATGTGCTCAGATCACACATCCTGAATGTATAAAGGTACATGCACGTTACATTCAAACAGGTTCAGTTGATTGAATAAACCACACATTTTTGGTGACCCCCTTTTTTCCTTCTTGTGTTGGTGTTTTGAAGGTACCAGGGGAGGGTGTGATCAATAAGGACCTGCCCAGTTGCTGGGAGTGTCCCAAATGTGTCCAGGAAAAGAACATGGAGGTACGGGGTCCCATGCATTAATACCAAAAACAGAGTGATGAACATCATCTACAGAATTTCATGAGGAGAAAAAATAATGCTTGATCTTGAACAAGTTACTTCATGCTTGCTTGTTCAAGATTGTGGTCATATTTTATTTTATTTATAAAATATGTGGTAAGTGGTCGTGTTTTTTGTCCTTCCAGTCTTCCAGCAGTAGTTCTGAAAAAGAAGGTGAAGGCAGCATGACTGCTGGTTCCCCATCTTCAGGCCCACCTGCAAAGCGGGCATACAGAGAGGGTATAGGTGTTAGAGGGCTGCGTTTGGGACGCAAGGGTTGGCCGCTACTTTCCCCTTCCACTTGGCCTATGACCCGCTCCAGACGCCAACCCCCACCCTCACAGAGGCTCCTGCTGCAGCACCAACAGAGCCGCAAGAGAGTCAGCATACTGGAGCTACAGCACAGGAAGAGGGTAAACACTTGCTCAATTTTATTGCCACTGAAATCTGCTAATAATTGAAACGTCCCCCGCCATACTTTCACATTTTCAAGAATGTCAGGGACACAGCTTTTTTGGCACTGTGTAGATTACAGTCAGCTAATTCATACGGTATACAGGATTATAAATGCAGAAGAAGCAATCTCGTCTTTGATTCCAAGCTTTTTATTGTTTACACTTTTTCAGGAGCATGTTTTCAGCAATTGTAACACTTGAGAGGAAAAAATGTCTGATGGATTCTGTGTTTTTGTTTAATAGCGTTATTGTTTAAAAAAAAAAAAACTCATGTTGACATTTTTGTTTTTAATGGTTTCTTTTGCTTTGTAGATAAAACTGGAACGGAACAAAATTCTTCAGTCGGTAGGACACTTTTTAATGCCCATGTAAATTATACTGCTGTGAACATGTCAGCATTTCCCTACATCACTTTTCTTGCACACTTATTGCCTTCCTCCACCCTGTTGCTTTTTTCTCTCCCCATTCTCCTTGTTTCTTTTCCTCCCTCCCCTCTTCCCTCTTTCTCCAAAGCTCCTGCGTCAGCGAAGTTTGGAGAGAAGCGGGATGGTCCGGACAGGTATGTCCCGTGCAAGGGTGCTGCCGACTTTGCGAACTAGAGAGGTGCGGCTCCGAGCCGGTGGAGTCGGGGCCCTAACGGAGACAACCGAGAGAGAGGAAGACCGGGTCGACAGCAATGAGGAGGATGGACTGGAAAAGGAGGAGCGGAGAGAAAACGGGCGGGGGGGCAAAGAGAACAGGCCACAGAAGCATGGGGGACGGGCAAACGAAGAGGAAAATGGAGATGGGCAGCAAAACGGTGAAAGAGAGAGCGAAGAGAGTGCAGAGCATGCCAGGCCAGATTCATCAGCATTAATTGGTGATGAGGTTCGAGGTCAAAGGTCATGTGTGACTGTGACTCTACAGCCATCCAGAGGTAGGCGAGATCCCAGCACCATCGTGCCTAAGCTTGAGGCCAACATGTCTACTAGGAGCCTCCCCCAAAGCCCAAGGGACATCCATGGCAACTCCCTACTCCGACCCCCACTACGAAATGGAGTCCGCCGCCCTGACAAAGCCCACCTTCACACACAGCGCTCTCACTCACGTTCAGGAAAGTCACACACAGACAGAACACTCCTCCAGTCCCCCACCCTGACCAGAAGCACTTCCAAACATTCCCACATGGGCCGGAGTCTGAGATGCAACTCCAGGGAACTCCACCACAGTGGGAAAAAGTCCCATCTGGACAAAGCAAAGCCTCACACTTCTACCAGACCTGCTGCCCATCGGTCACCTGAGCAGAACGGGGAGAGTGAGCCTGGCTGGGAGAGGCTAGTGTGGGTGTCTGTCTTCCGCTACTTGACACGTGCTGAGCTGTGTGTCTGCATGGCTGTCTGCAAGAGCTGGTACAAATGGTGAGTGTATTGCCATGACCCCTCTCCTTTCTACTCCTAAAGACAGATATGCTTTCTTATCTTGCAACCTCTAACATCCTTAGTTTATATTTAACTGCATAATCGTAATTGCTTGTTCTTTTGTTACAGGGGTTGTGATAAACGCTTGTGGACGCGGATCAGTTTGAGCCGATGCCAGTCGATCAGTCCACAGGCCCTCTCTGGTATCATCAAGCGTCAGCCAGTCACTCTCGACCTTTCATGGGCCAACATCTCCAAGAAACAGTTGACCTGGCTTATCAACCGATTGCCAGGCAAATTTATACATCTTCACTTACTTTCGAGTTATTTCATCAGGGTGCTTATTACTTGTTTTTGTAAGTAAGATTATGAAATATCATTCTTACTTTTCATTCTCAGGATTGAAAGATCTGGTTTTGTCAGGGTGTAACTGGACATCAGTCTCTGCTTTGAGCTCTCCCAGCTGTCCTTTACTGCGTTCATTAGATCTGCGTTGGGCAAATGGTGTCAAAGATGCACAGATCCGAGAGCTCCTCAGCCCACCAGGTGTGTGTGTGTGTGTGTGTGTGTGTGTAACAACTTTCAAATGTTCCCTTGTGTATTTATGTTGTCAAAAAAGCAAGTGGCATTCAGCAGATATTAACTTTGATATTTGAACACGCCATTAAATATTCAGTTCTTTATTAAGAAATGTTCACATGTCTGTTATTCTTTTCTGGAAAAGGTGATTTCATTGCAGGTAATCAACAAAAATTTACCTTGATTTATTCATTAAACAAAAGAGAGCAACAAATATTCTAACTGAGGAAAGCTAGGACACCCTACCTCCTAATAGCTAGTTTCCCCCTCCCCTCTTTGGCTGAAATAACCACAGTGAGACGCTTTTTGTAGAATCTACCGGTCTCTGACATAGGTCGGAGGGAAGTTTGCTTCACTCCTCAATGCAGAATTCTTTAAGCTGTGAGATGTTTGAGAGCTTGCTTGTATGTACAGCCCGTTTCACCCCACAGCATCTCAATGGGATTAAGATCTGGGCTTCGACTGCACCACATATAAATAATTAAATTTTGGACTCCTCTGTCCAAAGAACATTATTCCAGCAGTCCTGGTCTTTGTCTACATTCTCTCTTGTGAACTTCTTTAGTCTAACCTTGTTTTTCCTTAGAGAGCAAAGGTTTCCTCCTTGCACACCAAGGAGGAAAGTTGTGCGGTTGTCTCTGGGTGAACTTGCTTGGATGGCCAGACCTGGGCATGTGGGCAGTTGTTTTGGAAGTCCTCCACTTGTAGACTGTTTTCCAGGCAGTGGAGTGGCTGATTGCAAATTCTTTTGAGATCATTTCAAAATACCTGATCAGACTTAAGATGCTACAATCTTCTTTCTGAAGGCCTCAGAAAGCTCTTTTGATCTCACCATGGAGTTCACTCTCACCTCAACAATCAGGAGCACCAAACTAAATGTCTATGGTTTAAAAAGGGCAAACCTTCAAAATGCTGAGTAATGATGTTCTAATCGTGTTCACCTGATGTGCTACACCTTTGTTTAATTTGAGGTATTTTAATTGGGAATAAATGTGTGGGGGGTTTTAATTGTTTAGTTAGATTATTTGAATCTCCCTGTATTGTTAAAATTGAGATTAAATATCTGTACATCTAGAATGTCCAAGAAAGTTACTAAAACACACAGGCTTTCCTAATTTTTTCACATGACTGTATATACTTGACTAAACTGAATGATGTGCTGAAGATGTGACTGGGCTGCAAGGACTTTGTGCTGTAATTAACCTTTTTTTTTTTTCAGTTTTTTGGAAGTAATAAACCTGTTGGTTACATAGTAGAAACTGAGATTTGATTTGATTTTTTTCCTTTGTGTATACTTTGTGTATTCACAGGTAGCAATAATCGCTCCCAGCTGCGGAACATGCAGTGTTTGAGACTGTGTGGTCTGGATGTTACAGAAGCCACTCTGAGGCTGATCATCAGGCACATGCCCCAGCTAACAAGACTGGAACTCTCACACTGCCCTCTGACTGATAATGCTCTTAACCTCCTCACCGCTGTGGGCTCCTCCACACGCAACACGCTCACTCACCTCAACCTAGCAGGTGCATGAACGCCTGCACTAGTGCACTCGCACAAAATAGGTCTCCACACTAAGACACAATTAGTTGATTGACTTAAAAATCTCTTTTGAAATATGCTTTTCAGTGAATCTGTATGGATTAGTTTGCAATGATTTGTTACATCAGCATATTTTAAATTCTAGATATGGGTCTTTCTTGTAAGAAATGAGCATAGGGTACTCTTGACTATTCCAGGTGGTGTTTAAACGCTGAAAATTAGCTTGTTTTAAATGCAATCCAGTGGGTTATAATTTGAAACTGAAACTGTCGCAGTAATTCAAGCAACATGCTCTAGACCAGAGGTGGGCAAATCCGGTCCTGGAGGGCCGGTGTCCTGCAGAGTTTAGTGAGATTAGCTCACCTGATCATTGTCAAGTTTAGTGAGTGTGTTTAAGCAGGGAATTCACAAAACTCTGCAGGACACCGGCCTGGATTTGCCCACCTCTGCTAGACTATCCTGAGAGCACCGAAACAGTGTAGCTAGGATATGTTTTAAGTTTAGCTAGAACAAAACTTTTTTTTTATTTTTGAAACATATTTCCAAGTGTACACCTGCTCATCTTCATGGTTTTGTTTTTCTCCCTCTTTTTCAGGGTGCAGCTGTCTGACGGATCACTGTCTGTCGTACCTGCAGCGTTTGTCCTTCCTCACGGTGCTCGACCTGCGCAGCTGTAAAGGAGTTTCTCGGAAGGCGTGTGAGAATTTCATCTCAGAACTCTCTGTAAATGCCCTCTACTGCCTATCAGACGACAAACTCATCCAGAGGATCTCGTAGAGCCTGGCCTTCCTTCAGAGAGATGAGACTGTTTGGTGCCAGAGTGTGTGTGTGTGTGTGTGTGTGTGTGAGTGAGTGAGAAGGGCAAATGCAGCTTGTTTGTTACTCTGTATGAGTACGGGTTGTGAGTTTGCTATGTTTAACAGAGAGCTTTTTTTCCCTGTATAGAACCAGGAGCAAAGAGCTCATAGCATCCAAAGTGGAGCTTATGTATAAATATAACTTGGAAGTGGGTACCTCTTATTTGTAATGAACTATTTCCCTTCTTTTCTTTTTTTTTTTTTTTTTGTCCACAGAAGTTCTGCAATTGGCAATCACAGTGATTCTCAGGCCTGTAATGCTGTGGGCTCTTCCAATAGAAGTTTTAACAGGTGCTATTTCCCAACAGCCTCTTTTTCTATCCCTGGGCAGGCCTGTTATTTGCATGCCTCTCCTAAATCCACCCCCCCCCCCGGCCTTGCTTCTGACTTTATTTTTTTTTCACAACAAATACCTTTTGTTATTGGTTCCTCTGGAAAGAGTATAGAGAGATATATGAATATATATATATATATATAAAATATATATATATATACACAACCTTCTGTAAATGTATTTCTTTTATGTAGTATGCCAGGAAGGAAAAAAGGTAGCAATGTAATTATTTTTGATGCTTTTTTTTTTTGTCCCCCCCCCCCCAAATGTCTTGTTTTTCAAGAAAAAAAAAATAAAGAAAGAAATGAAAATGTATGCTGTGATTAATTGTAATGTAGCTATTTTCTCAACACAATATAACCGATCTTTTTGGGATGCAGAATTCTGAAGTTCAAGCATCTGCAGGAGTGACTCCTCATGGTGTTTCTAGAGAGCTAGTTTTAAATGGAAAGAAAAAACCTTATTGATTATCTATTTTGTAATGAGATCTGTCCTTGCACAGACTCTCACGTTGTGAAGAAAGGGCTTGGCCGTTCAACCTCAGCTTGCAGCCCTTCTTTTCCTCTAAAATAAACTTCTCCCTGATGCTGTGAAGCGGTCCCGCTCCTGCAGCCCGTCTGTGCATCAGGAGCCGCACTGGAGTCCAGAGATCAGCGGCGGCGGCCACACTGCTCTCCTGCGAGCGGAAGAGAGAAAACAGGCCGTTGTTCGCTCATTCCAGCTGTTTTTTCGCCACTTTAACCTCCTATCCATTACTTAGGTTACGCCAATGTGATTTGTGGGGCCGTTAAAAGAGTATTTTTTCGACTTGTGCTTAAACGTAGCCTCCGTTGCCATTAGCGACGTGTAGCCGTTGGCTAGCTACTAACCGATAACCAGTGCTAGGTCAGGCTAAACATGGATTTGGGCAGAATAGACGATTTTCACAAGATTGTCTTATTATTTTTAACTTTTTGGGTGACCAATTAACATATTAGGCGCCCGGGTCGAGCCGTTAAAATGGACAAATTGTAAAAAATAAACAAATTCAAAGTAATGCATCAGCTTGCTAGCTAGCTAACGCTCAGCTACCCGTTATCGCTTCGACCGTCGAGGTATATTTTTAATGAAGTGTTTTTTTTGGCTTGATGACAAGCTTGTTTTTTTATACCTCCAGGGAAAGTAAGTAGTGGATTAACGGTAACAGGTCTTCATCGCCAGTAAACTGGGGTGCTTGGGCTCGGTATTTTAAGCCCATTAGTTGTAGGTATGACACCGAGGGAGCGTTTTGGACCCGACCGGTACCGTTATGGGGCTTCTGGTGTTTGATCCCGTTACATAAACGACTGAAAGGGTGTATCTCTGTCAAGGCGACAAGCAGCACTTCATGCATGAAACACATTTGCAGGTAAAAGGCAGAGCGAACAGTGAAACCTTTGGTCGGTTGTGCAAAAGCAAGAGAAATGGCTCAAGAGGCGTTTCCGTTGCATTATCTGGTCTGGAATAACCAGTACCTGGAGCTGGATCGAGAGCTGAAGAAAAAGCAGGTGGGTGATACTGACAGGAGGGAGGGGGTGTGATCGAGCACAAGTTAGTGCCATCAGGGTTCGGTCCGGTTAACGTGTGCGTTTTCCCTGCAGCAGGACGTGGAAAGCGTGGACCCGCGTGGGCGCACCCCGCTGGAGCTGGCCGTCTGCCTGGGCCACCTTGAGTCCGCCCGGGTGCTGCTGAGACACAACGCAGACCCCACGCACTGCAACGACCAGGGCTGGACAGGTGAGCCTGTCTGCAGCAGGACCACTCAGGACTGGGCGATATCGCCAGCATACAAGATCTCGATAAAGAAATGCATTTTTTCTGACCGAGGAGACATTTATTTGCAGAAGGGGCCCCTAGCTCTGCGAGTACATAGGCTTTTGTCATCGTTTTTCACACTGTGCTGCACTCAGTTCCATTAAACAGGACGAATTCTGCTGTTTAGCAAGAAACATTAAATCAGGGATTATTCTGATTACTGCTGATTACTGCCACAGTACGCCCAGAAAGGAACATTGTAAATTTCTCATTATCGTCACGGTGTCCAGCCCCAGTGTGCTCAGACCTGTGGCTGGATTGCTGATGTGTTAAGGGTTGGGGTTGGTTTAAGATGCTGTGTTTAGTGTTGCAGGAAGCAGTGAGCACTGGAGACCCTGAACTGGTGCAGCTGATCCTCCAGTACAGAGACTTCAGAAGAGCCACTGAGAGGCTTGCAGGGATCCCAGAGCTTCTCAGCAAGTTGAGACAGGTGACACTCATCCAGGGATGAGGTTTTATGATGATAAATGGGCAAAATCATGGAGTCCCAAAAAAGCTTATTAAAAAGGTTTTGTTTCAGGCTCAGGACTTCTACGTAGAGATGAAGTGGGAGTTTACAAGCTGGGGTAAGAGCTACATTTCTAACACTTTACACCACTGATCACTACCCAGCCATACAGCACACACTTTTCCTTCTCTCTCTCCCTCCCTCCATTTCCCTCTCTCTCACTCTCTCTCTTCTCCATTGCTCCAGGCTTTAGTGTTAACTATTTCAGCACCACTTAGTGGACAGCTCCACATGTGCTACCCATCGAGAAGAGCTCACACTTGTGTTTCTGCTAGCTTGCCTGCTTGCTGTTTGTGCTTCCATCCTCTCTCTCTCTCTTTTTCAGTGCCTCTGGTATCTAAAGTGTGTCCAAGCGATGTGTATCGTGTGTGGAAAAGTGGTTCGTGTTTGCGAGTGGATACTACACTTCTGGGCTTTGAACACATGACCTGGCTCAAGGGTCGCCGCAGCTATATATTTAAGGGTGGAGGTGAGCAAGACATTCACCTGTAAGCCTATACTTTATACCAGAAATTTTGACCCAAAAATGGTCCAACTGATTTATCTTTCTTTCCCCGGCAGATCTTTCATAGTCACCATTAAGAGATTGGGCAAAATATACAAAATGTTAAAACATATTATGTCATTTAATGAGCAGTTGTAGAACACAGTTCATTAAACAAATAAAACACATTTAAATGTATTGCCATTTTAATTATATTTATCTGTATTTGTGTGAAATGTAACTCTTGAATTGATTAGATATAGTTTTAACTGGAGCTGATTAGAGAATTTTGCCTGTATTGATACTAAAACATGAATATATCTAATACAGATACCGGTTAAAATGATCTATTATATATTAAAGCATTTCATTTGAAATGAGAATGTTCAGGGTTATCATATTCAGGACATATTTAACCTAATTTTAGTCTTATAACATTGTGAATTGAAAAATTGTATATGTTAACAGAGGGTGGGGCCATGGTAATGGAAGTGGACCATGAGAAGCAGGTGGTGTACACAGAACCACTGTCTCTTTCACCACGTGATGCTCCTTCTCTCCTTGCCGCGATGTTACCTTCACAAGAGAACACAGCACAGAGACTAACCTCACCAATTGTTTCCACTCACCTCAACACACGCAACATTGCCTTTGAGAGGTACATACTCACACACACATACACGCACATTCACCACCCTGCCACAGTCTCTCTTATCTCGACAGAGATTTAGCTTGCTTACACTACCAGACACCTAAACACAAAGAATGTGTTTACAACCAAAAAATCTTAAACTAAAGCTGATCACTGACTCCAGGCTCCTGATATTTTTAGGAACAAATCTGGAATTTGGGGCTGGCGTTCTGAAAAAACAGAGGTGGTCAGTGGATATGAGGCAAAGGTGAGATTAGTACTGATCTTGTGATAATGAGCGCAGTAATATTGAAGTGATGTTGATTCTGACATTTGGACAAGCGTGTTCGTTTTTATTGTTTCTGCTTTTAGTAAATTCAGTGTTTGCATTTTAATATAATTGGGATAGCCCAGCTGAAACTACTATGGTACTCCCTAATGTGACAAGTGAGCAACACTATTGGATATCTGTTTTAAAAGTTTAGTTCTTTACGTGTTCATTACGTTGTGATGTTATAGAAAGGCTGATTTTGTATTGTGCTTTTGGACTTATTAAAGGTTTACAGTGCAAGTAATGTGGAGCTGGTGACGCGCTCTCGAACTGAACACCTCTCAGATCAGGACAAGTCTCGGTGCAAAGGTACTATGTGTGCAGACTGGACTGCAAAAAACAATGATTTTTAACGGCAATTTAAACATTTAAACTGCCTTATTTAATGTGCATTTAATGTGCATTTTTCCCCTCTTCTTTCTCTGTTGCTTTTCTACTTCTTCAGGGTCTAGGACCCCTCTTCAGTCTTTCCTTGGAATTGCAGAGCAGCATGTGTCTAACAATGGGGTGAGAAATTGCATGTTTAGTTCTAATTCACAGACGACACACTAATGTATCTTACAATCTTAAGCTCATGTACACTCCTCAAAGGTGTCCCATTCAGTTGGCAAGGTGCAAATAAATGCTTGCATCAGCACTGAATGAACCTTAAAGCAGATTAACTCTAATCATAGCTGTTGCCTGGATAATTTTGACAAGAAGTGTCCTCAGGTCATGTAATACTCAAATTGTGTTAAGGAAATATTAGAATGGGTTAATAGCAGTTTGTGAGTATTTAATTACAGAGTAAGTGTATAATAAGCCTATAGCAGTCTTTGCTGTAAACAGTAATGAGTAATAAAATAATCTGAGCGTGCTGACTGGTTTCACTCTCATCTGAAATATTTTTAGACCTGGCTATTGAGTTTTCATTCAGGAAAAGTGAGCTGTGAGGACTTTAAACACAATCTTGGTAAATAATTGATATAAATATTCAAAGCTTTTGCATTTTTTTATAAGCAAAGGCTTATCCTGCAGCCTTAATTGTTATACTACTAGTTGGAGTGCCCTGCTTCCTTGCTTCCTTTTGATCTCAAGTAAAATATATAGTGGCCTAGCAAAGGATTTAAAAATCCAAGAGAACTGCAATGGAAAGCGCTGAGCCTTGCAGTGCAGTTTGAGAATATGTGCAGGATATACTGCATTAGAATAGTTTATTAGCTGTTGTTAACCTTGAAAATGAGGGAAATGCAGTAGTGAAACCAGAAGTAGGGGTTGGCAACATGGCAAGTATAATGTCATGATATTTTTTAAATTTCATCATTCACAATGCCTGATACTCACTCTAACTCATTATCTTAACCTGAGTAGGGTTGGGGCTGATGCTGGAGCCTATCCCAATGGTGACATAATTTATCACTGGAACACTAAATATTGTCATATTGCCTAGCCCTTACCCAAAGCATTTGTGGCTTTTCTGTGTGTTCGAAGCAATGGACTTTTAACATTGTGGGTTTGATGTGGGTTTGCTAATTATCAGAGTCAGGTGTCTCAGTGTGCCAGCCCTCATAACCCAACAGCCATCACAGCGGAGGAATACTTTGACCCTGAATTTAATCTGAACGGCAGAGACATTGGCCGACCCATCGAGCTCACCAGCAAAGTGCAGAGGTAACATTATTGTAGCAGCCCAAAATTAGGGTTTCTCTTTCTCTTTCCCATCACATAAAATTTATTGAATTTACTTTCTCATTTTCTCTTAGGTTTAAGGCAACTTTGTGGTTAAGTGAAGCCCACCCTCTCTCACTCGCTGAGCAGGTGACGCCTATTATTGACCTCATGGCCATCTCAAATGCCCACTTTGCCAAACTGCGTGATTTCATCACCCTGCGCCTTCCTCCTGGCTTCCCAGTCAAAATAGGTGAGACAGAACAGTAAAAAAGCATTTAGGATTGGTGGTGCAAGATTGTTTTTTGTTTTTTTCTCATTTTTTTATGTTCACTTTCAGAGATCCCTCTCTTCCATGTATTGAATGCACGAGTGACCTTCAGTAATCTGTGCGGTTGCGATGAGCCAGTCAGTTCTGTTACTGTACACTCCCCACAAGGAGCCCCAGATGCAGGTACTGACCCCCATTTTCAACATCATGTCATCATTATCAGATGGATAGATACATACCTTGTTGATCAGTAAAGAAATTTAGCTGCCCATGGGACACAATTAAACAAATATAAAGAAAAAATAAGTAAGTAAAAAAAAAGGTCAGTAAAACAAATTAGAATTAGGTAAAATTAGTCTGTATATAAGATGAAAGTTACCCTGTATTGCAGTAAGACAGGGCACATTATCCTGCTGAAACAGGCCATGAAGGCTTTGCACTTGGTCTCAAACTGTGTTTTGTGGTACATGTTAAATTAACATCTACATGAATTCCAGGATGTTTCCCAGCAGATCACTGCCCAGAACATTACAATGCCTCCACCACGTTCCCTTCTTTCTGTAGCACATCCATTCTTCCATTGCTCCACTGTTCAGTTTTTTAATTCTGTGGTTTGATTTATCCCTTCAGGTCAGAGCACTCCTCCCCTGCACTGTGAGGTTGACCCCTCAGTGTTTGAGCCTCCCCCAGATTACACAACACTGGGCCCAGGCCGCAGTGAGCCAATGAGAGATGAGGATGATAACCTCCTGCAGTTTGCCATTCAGCAAAGTCTGCTGGATGCTGGGACAGAAAGTGACCAGGTAGCTCAAAAACCTCAGAGTCCCAAGTACCTGTCCCTGAACTTCTAGGCTCCAAGGCTATCTTAAAGTCTTGATATGATTTAACACAAAATGTAAAATTGTAACATTGTAATGTTCTATAATTTATAATTAACAACACTCAAAAAAGAAGCCAAAAACAGTGCCACTTAGAACAATCATTAGCACTATACCCTTTCTGGTATTCCATTCCTCTCTTTCTTTCTTTAGGTGACCATATGGGAGGCTCTTACTAACACTCGTCCAGTTTCTTCTCAGCCTCCGCTTTATGAAGAGGATTCTCAGCTGGAGAGGTATGTATATGTGTGTTTACTTTTTTAAGTTTTTATTTTTATTTTGACTTTGATTTAACAGCTGACAAGATGAGCCCAAAATAATTTAACATACTTTATCTGGTCAGCTTCATTTCATTTGTTGAAATACATCCATTCTTGAATTTCAGGCCTACAGTTCATTCCAAAAAAGGTTGGGACAGTAGGCCTCCAAAATTTTAATGTACTTTTCTGCTTAAATGCTGCCATCACATCACAACCATGTAAATTACCAGAGACAGACTCTGGCTTTTGGATCTGTTACTGTCTCCATCATCCTTTTTGTCTTTTTCATGTTCCACTGTTTGATGGTTCATCTCAGATGCCTCCACGCCCAGAGAAGTCAATTTGGGTTCTGGACAATGGTTACCATAGAACTTTTTTTTTATCGTAAAGTTCTATGTGTCATTTGTGAATGTAACTTTGTATTGTAGTTCTTTTCAAAGGCTTACCAAAGTAATCCCTTGCCCATGTGGTTCTGTAAGCTATCGATTATGACGGTTTTGATGCAGTGCTATCTGATCTGAGATCACTGCTTGCGCCCTAATTCTGTACCCACTGAAATTCCTCCAGATTTCTAGAATTGCTTAATGATATTGGGCACTGTAGAGGGAGAAATATACAAAACACTTCCAATCTTTGTTTGAGGAATGTTTTTTAGCTTAACTTTTCACTTTTTTAAAATACTTTGCCCATCTTGGCCCCTTAAAGACTAATTTGTGAATACAACTTTAGTACCAAATCATCACCTTCATGGCACCTTTTTGAAAACCATTATTTATTTCTTTTGCCTCATTACCAACTTTTTTGTTGCAGGCCTGAAATACAGATGATATTTATCGAAAAATGAAATGATGCTCAACAAACAAAATATGAAATATCTTTGGTTCTTACTGTCTGTGTTGAAAAAAATGTCAAAGCAAGTGTAAAAATCTGCACTTTGTTTTTTGGGGTTTTTTGCATTTCCCATATTGTCCCACGTTTTTGGTGGTTGTGTTTGTGTGATCTCATGTACTGACATTTATATAAGAGCTGTGTTATAAAAATCTTTCCATTATGTTCTTTCCAAATTCCACTAAGGATTCTGTTAACATTAATTGATCTGACTTCTTTTGTAGGGCCATCCAGGAGTCTCTGTCTCTGTCATTGGCTGCAGGAGACGGAGGGGAAATGCCAGATCCTACTCAACCCCCTTCAGGTTCACCTGACCCTGCCCTCAACTCACCTCCCTCCTATGGGTCACTGGCTGACCCACAGGCACCAGGGGCGTTCGCTGTGACATCCAGCTTTGATGAGCAGCTACGTCTAGCCATGGAGCTGTCATGCAGAGAGCAGGAGGAGCTTGACAGGTGATATAGAAGCAAATGTGGGAGTTGGCAGAAGGTTCCTATTAGGCATTTGCACTGACCAGTACAGTTTTTTTTGTATTTTTCTCCCCAACAGAAAAAGGAGAGAAGAAGAAGAGGAACTTGAAAGGATACTGCAACTTTCACTCACAGAGAAGTAACCACAGTAAAAGTGTAGGCAGGTTTTAAGGGTTAATTTATTGGTCGTGCTTTTTTCTGCAATGTTAAATTATTATTAAAGATTCATCCTTCTTTTTCTTTTATAAAGTCTTTTAAATGGAATGGAGTTCTTGGTCAAGAGATCGGAGAGGTGTGTGTGTGTGTGTATATTTGTGTATATATAGGGGTATATGAAGAATAGAAAAGAGATGGCATACAAAAAGCATGGTAAGACATTGTGAATGATGTCCTTTCAGCTCCAGTGTCATCATTCTAAGTGAAACATGTTCAACCTTTATGTTCATTATATAACGCTGATCATGTGAATATCACATATTGATGACTATGGCGAAGCAAAAGTAATAATATTGCATTAAATGAGTTAAATAAGGTGGCTGAAAACAACATGGAAGTATAATTATTAAATGTTCCTGAAACGCTTTCACACTTTTTTCTGTTTCTGTATTCAGCTTTTTTCCTCGCCATGGGGGCATGAAACATGAAACCTGTGTGCGCAGTACTTATTTGTTGCATAAATGCTTTAAAGCTTTTTAGATGTTTATTTTAAAAGGAAGTAAAATGGAATTTTACAAACTGATCAAACAACCATAACACTCACTGGAAAGAAAAAATGACGTGCTATTATTTGTATTTGGTTTCTGTCTCGGTGTATAATCAGATTACACATATGTTTAGAAAAATTTAAGCAGATTACAGACTGTACTATATTACGGTTTAAAAATAGGAACACCAGACTGGAGGAATTTGTAAGCAGTAGGCTGTTCAGGACAGACTGTTGAAAAAAACAAAGGAAAAGGTTTATATCTATTGATCTCTGAAACGAAAATATAATAATAATAATAGGCTTTCATTTGCCTATTGCCATTGAACTGCCAAAATTTGCCACTTTTGTAAGAAAAGACTTGTAAGACTTTGTAAGAAAAAACTTGAATGATGCATCTCAGAAAACCGACCGTGCACACAAATGAACACCTCTCCAAACACAGTGCTCAGGTTTAATGTCAAAGAGCAGAGGAAAGCTATAATATGGTCCTAAGATGCTCATATATATTCTATTATCTTCAAGCAGCTATTCACACCTGAGAAGGCCTGCTTTTGTTTACAGATTTTCTAGTCCTAACATTTCTTTTATAAAAAAAAAAGTAGTGGTTTGAATATTTTTTAAATACACAAATAAAAGAAAGCAAGTTTTGTAGATTCAGGGAAATAGATCACAGAGAAAACCCCTCCTAAACTGCATGTACAGTTGAATGTAAAATTGAACCATCTTCATGAGTAGCATGTTAAGTGTGCTGATTATGTATAAAGTTAATTGAAACTTTGAATAGCCAGTTTGATTTTATAGCACAACGATTAAAATACGAAGGAACTATAAGAGCTGGCCTCCATCCTATTAAGTTTTTTATCGCTACAGAATATATAATTTATGTGTCAAATTATTTATAAAATAAGATTTACATTTTATGCTACTTTTCCTGTTGATTATTTAAGCAAAAGTAACATTTTTCATGGACTTGAAGTGCCAGGAACATTAATGTTTAATACTCTTAAAAGCTCACTCACATTTTTATGTAAATCATTGTAACCACTGGATCCTTTAATTTGAAGCCTTCATTTCTCAGATCAAGCAACTATTTATTTCGATTTTAAAAAGAGGCAAAAAGAAAAAGTCATATTTAATATTAATAATAATAGTAATATTTATAAATACAGCCATGGCCAAAAAGTTGAGACTGGCATGTTTCTATGGTTTATTATGGTATAATTTCAAGCATTCACGTTTCAAAGTCTTTTACTGACAACTACATTACATTTATACAAAAAGTCAATATTTGCAGTGTTGTCCCTTCTTTTTCTAATCCTCTGCAATTCGCTCTGGCATGCTGTCAGTCAACTTGTGGACCAAATCCTGACTGATGGAGCCCATTCTTGCAGAATAAATGCTTGGAGTTTATGTCAGGATTTGTGAGTTTTCGTTTGTCCACCTGCCTCTTGAGGATTGACCACAAGTTCTCAATACGATTAGGTCTCCAAGGTCTTTGTGGCCATGGACATACATTTTCAATGTTTTGTTCCCCTAGTCACTTTATCACTTTTGCTTTATGGCACGGCGCTCCATCATGCTGGAAAAGACATTTGTTCTTCACCAAACTGTTCTTGGATGGTTGGGAGAACTTGCTGTCTGTGTATGTTTTGGTTCCATTCTTTATTCATGTCTGTGTTGTTTGGCAAAATTGTGAGCCATCCCCTTGGCTGAGAAGCTTCACACATGAATGCTCTCAAGTTACTTTACTGTTGGCAGGACACAGGAGTGATGGTAGTGCTCACCTTTTTTCTGGACAGTCTTTTTTCCAGATGCCCTAAACAACTGAAAAGGGAATTCATCAGAGAAAATGACTTTACTCCAGTCCAGCCTCTGTAGATTTTGCAGAATATCAGTCTGCCCCTGAAGTGGCTTCTTTGCAGCCCTTCTTGACACCAGGTCATCCTCCAGAAGTCTTCTCACTGTGTGTGCAGATGCACTCACACCTGCCTGCTATTCCTGAGCAAACTCTGCACTGGTGGTTCCTCAGTCCCACAGCTGGATTAACTTTATGTAAAATGTACTGGTGCTTGCTGGACTTTCTTGGTGCCCTGAAGCCTCTTCATACCAACTGAACCTCCCTGCTTGTTTTTCTTGATGATCTGATAAATGATTGATTGAGGTGTAATCTTACTAGCAGCAATATCCTCACCTGTGAAGCCCTTTTTGTGCAAAGCAATGAGGACTGCATGTGTGTCCTTGCAGGAAACCATGGTTAACAGAGGAAGAACAATGACTTCAAGCACCTTCCTCCTTTTAAAGCATCCAGTCTGTTCTAACTCAATCAGCACGACAGAGTGATCTCCAGCCTTGTCCTCCTCAACTCTCTCACCTGTCTTAAAGAGAGAATCACTGAAATGATGTCAGCAGGTTCTTTTGTGGCTGAAATGCAGTGGAAATGGGAAATGTGGGATTAAGTTCATTTTCTTAATTGCAATTCATCTGATAACTTATTACATTCTGGAGTTTATGCAAATTACCATCATAAAACTGAGGCATCAGACTTAGTGAAAATGAATATTTGTGTCATTTTCAAAACATTTGGCCACGGCTGTGCGCACTATTTTACAAATAAACTTGACCAGAAATATAATCTATATGCATACTGGGGGAGATCATTTAATGAAAAATGTATTGATTTAAAAATGTATATCATTGTATCAATATTTATATCATATGAGGTGTTATTTAACTCATTTTTCCCTTTTTTAAAAATTGGATTGTTCCAATTTATGACTGACAGATGCTGTCATCTTTTCCATTTTATAAATATTTATAATTTCCTTGCACTTTCCACAGACTTGTTCAGGATTGCAGTGATAGGAACCAAACATATTGAATGTTTAGTTCTAAAAGTTCAGTCCAGTAATATTTTTCCACAGAATAGTTACTTTTGTGTTGCCCGGGATGTTGTTTTATGATAAAAGACGGCCTTAAAATTATTTTCTGAAAGCTCTTTATAGCAGGGAGGCTCATGCCGAGGGGTGGAAGGCAATGTCATTTTAACAAAAACCTATGACAGCTATTTGTACACTATTACAAAAGCATCATGATACAAAAAGCCGCCATAATCGAGAAGTCTTGTTCTTTTGTCTCTCCTGGATGTTGTTCTGAACTTTCTGAATTCTCAGCGCCCTCCTCCGTGATCCTGACCTTCTCCACTCCTCCGCCGGGGGGCGCTGTGCTCTTCTCCCGCATCGCTCCTCTCTTTTCCGAAGCTCGTCTCTGCGGGGCCTCCGCTCCTGTCGCCTTTTATGCGGATTTGATGGCGGGGCCGCGCTGCTTCACCTCTTTTCACTGCGCTGACCCGTAGCTCACCTCTGCGAGACGATTTTGTCGGGTGGGTTGTCTGGATTTTCCTGCAACTTTCTTTTCTTTTTCAGCCCCTAGTCTCTATAACGTATCTCACCGAAGCTTCATGTTTTATTTTTCCCCGCTCGTCGGCGGCTCCGCGGCTGCGGCTGCTCAACTGATTTTTTTTTCGCTGTTTTGTAGCACACTTAGCATAGCGAGCTAGCGCCCCAGTGCACACTCGGGCAACGCTTTTTCCAGAATTAAAAGTGATACATTCTACATTATTTATGGTAAATTATTAAATCACTTCATCATAGTCTTGTTGGCCGTTTTAGGTGTTTCTCTGAAAGTACACTTTTGAACTGTTGGTTTTGCGAGACGGCTAGGCTAGGCTTAGCTATGCTAACTCACCTCAGTTGCCGAGAAGTTTGGCGGAGCTCGGAAATGTAAAATTTAGGGTGTTGTTTTACGCTGAGGGTACTCTGTGCAGGAAACATTAGGTGAACGCATATCTGTTTTATCAGTTGAGTGAATTTGGAGGGATTTTTCTGTCGCTAAAGCTGTAATTCATCCAACGGCAGCCGTCGCGTTAGCAACGAGGCTAACTCCGCCGACACTCCACAGCTCCTCACTTTAATTTGAAGCCTTTACTTTTGTTTGTGGACAGTTGCTGCTGGGGAATTAAAACAATGTAACTCGTGCGCTTTTTGTTTGTTTATAGACGTGTAAAATGCTCCTTATAAGCCATGAAATGTGAGCAAAAGCGGCAGTCGTTGTACTTCATTACAGCTCGGCTGCATGGAGCCGCTGCCCCTCGTACTGGATACATCTTAAATCTTTTAGGTGCTTTTTCAGAGCTTTAGCAAGTTGTTTGCAGGTCTAGCACTCATATTAGATGCCGTGGTCTTTGCTCACTCAGGCCTGTACACTTTAAAGCTTTTGAACACTTCAAGTCTGGTTCAGTCCTCCAAACTTTGTGTTAACACGTTTCTGTTTATTGTAATGCAAGTTCTTCTTCTTCTTCTAAACAGTCCCTGTTGGAAGGAAAGTGGCAAGTGTTCATTTTCACATACTACAGGTGAGACTAACTCCTTGTTACATATCAAGTTTGGCAGGGATGTTTTTTTATTTTGACCAGTTAGAAGTTGAGGTTTTATTTAGAACATGGTAAGCTGTTATCCAAAATGTGTTTATTGAAGTTGCTGTGCATGTGGTTGCAGGAACATTTGAGTGATTCCTCTCTGTGTGGACTGGACAGGACTGGACCCTCTTCTGTGCTCTTTTTCTTTCTTCTGTCGTTGCCTTAGCTGGTCTTGGAGAAGAACTGCCACTCGATGGCTCTAATGGACAAACACAAAGTCAAGCGACAGAGACTTGACCGCATCTGCGAAGGTGAGATTTACACACTGAAGTTGGATTATAATTGCAGTGTTGTAGAATATAGTTTATATTAGTGTGTGTGTACATTTTTATAATTATATTTATGTATATATGTGTATATATACTTATGTATGTATGAGCATTATGTAAGATGGATGAAGAGGGATTTGAGGGTTGTCATTTATTCTTCAATATGAATTGGTCAGGCGTAGATATTGTCTGTGACACTGCCAGTTTCATTACAGATAACAATTACACCGGATGAATTGTTTAGTTAAACAAGGGACGTTTTAAATATTAGTAGTTTTATGATAGATTTTTTTTTTTTTTTTCTAACTACATGTTTGTCTGTTACTAATGATTAACTCAGAAAACGGTAAGAAAATTTTTAGAAGTGTTGTGATATTCTTGCCCTGTTACCCATTCCTTGTTGGTCCAGGATGGATATTTTGCTGTATCAATATGATGTGCCTAAAGAATAACCAGAAAGTCAGTACATGGCAGTTTTTATCTATCAGGATGTTAGTTTGAAGTTAATAAATAACATGATTAGGAATTTCATCTTTAAACAGTAGCAGAATTATAGACCACCCCCCCCGTTCTTGTACTGAGTAATTTGCGTCATTGGGGAATGTTTTCAGGAATTGGTTCTTTCTCCTCATTAATTGAACACATCATTTCGCCAGGGAGAATGTGGTGTGAAACAGATAATGCCACTGTAGTGGTTAACTCTAAATTCAGCTTATTAGCTTAACTTGAGGAACTGATTTAGTAAATATCAGCTAAATACTGTTGTTTTTGTTTCCCCCTATCTTTGATTGTTTTTTGTTGCCTATTAATTCTTGGGCATAATTAGGCAGAACGTTCACTTGTAGAAAGAAGGCATAGAAGTGACTACATGGCTAAAGAATGGTGTTTGATCCCAGCTATATATATATATATATATATATATATATATATATATATATATAAAGTTTTATTGTTAAAGGGTGTGGTGTTATGAACTATTTTTATTTGTCTTTTTTTTTTTATCTGTAACAAAAGTTGTTCTTAATTCTTGGTTTTATTCTGTTCATTTCCTTCCCATGGCTGTCATTTTTGAGACTTTCTGCAGGCTGTGCTCTTTATGCTGTGGACATAATATTTTGTGTAGTAAATTGTTTCAAAATGCTTCTTGCAACCACAGTTTTAATTTCACACCAGTGATTGTTCTTGGATTTGTCCAAAACCTTAATCACTGCTGTGGATTAAAAACTGTGGTTGCAAGGAGCAGTTTCCAAAAACAGTATCCAAGAATTTCAGATTGACAATGAATGTATGAAAAGTAACTTGAACAGACATACCACACTAATCAAATAGCAAGTGCTTTAATGCATTTCACTTCATCCTTTTAAAAATGTAATTAGTAGAGTATTTATTAAGAGAATAAACCTTGTTTTTTTTCTAGTATGTGATATTTTGAATCTAGTATGTGAAATTTTCACTCGAAAGAAATTTTGAGGCCAGTGATGTTTGCCCAGATGTAAAACTTCCGTTACCATTCTGTATGATAATGATGGTATTATTGGATCACTGTTTAAATGTGTCAGCGAGTGTCTGTGGTCAGGTAAAGAATTAATTCAGGCTGTCGCAGGCAAAGCTCTTTTCTTTCTTATCTCTGCTCCTTCCTGTCGGCTGCAGGGGCGGGGTAGACAGCCTGACGGCTGGCAGCTCTTAGATGGGCTCTCGCCCAGTACTGCTAAAGGCAGCAGGAACAATGTGGGCCTAAATGTGGTACTTCAGCTATTTATGGAGCACTCAGCATAGCGTTTTCTAATAGTGGACTCGATTTCAGCTCTCATGAGTTCTGTGTAAACACTAGTGTCAAAACAAGTCTTGGCCTTGGTTAGAGTGAATGAAAATGATTGGTTAATACACATGTTCATGACTGAGGAAATGTTTGAGTGACGCCATTTGTATCCATTAGTCTCCACTACTTTCATCTGGTTATCATCTCAGAATATTACACCAAGAAAACCTGTTAAGTGTATGATCTTTGATACTAGGCTGATTATATACAACAAAAGTTTGAGGGAAATTCCTACATGAAGAGGCAAAGAAGACAGAGGCCAAGCCACCCATGCAAGACTAATTGCATTTTATGCATGATTGTTATTATCAGTTATGTGAAGAAAAGTTTTTCTTATTCTGACTCTGAAAATATGATTGGATGATGAACTGCGTTTTATGGTGTAGAGAAGAGGAAATGTGGGGTGGGGTGTGTTCTGTTTTAATTCGGGCTTTGGAAACATTCAACATTTGTACATGCTGTGATTTAGTTTTTTTTTATTAATTGTTTAATCTAATTTATTTATTTAGTCACCAATTTTTATGGGGTCAGTTTTAGGTTTTTTTTTTTTTTTTTTGGGTGTAATTGGTGCTTGACTAGAATTCAGTATGGCCATAATTTGTATCAGCTGGTTTTATAAAATTTTGAGTAGTTTGGTTTAACCCTCTAATACTCAAATTTTTATGATTTCCTAAAATACAGCATCACTTTTTTTCATTCATGGTACAACACTTTGTCAGTAGAACATTTTTTTCAAGTTATTATAGCCTGAACTAAAATAAAATAATGTATAGTATATCCCAGTAACTTCATGAACCTTTTTAATTTGGATATGTTTATTACCATTCTTCAGCTCTTAATATAAAAAAAAATAAATAAATCTTTGTTTATCTGATTCTCTACTACAATAGGTCTGGTTTTCTACTAGAAATGTGCTGGAAAGGTTAGCAAACATCAAGCTATAAGAGCCATGAAAGTGAGCACACTTCTAAAAATGCGGGCTTTGGGTAATGAATAAATAATAATAAAAAATAAAAAAAACTCCAGGAATGTTTGCTGTAGTAGCTTTAATGCTGTAGTGTTAATTTGCATATTAATGAATGTTACGCATATGTTTAAAATATTTCAGTAGTTCAAGGTCTATAAGTGCTTCATGTTTAGAAAAGCATAAGTCATAATCTAAATTGCATCTGTCTGAGATGCAGAATGAGCAGAATGAGAACTGAGCTCTCAGAATGAGGTAGTGTATTGGCATGGCTTCGTTATGAACGTTGGAGAGAGAATAATGGAGGTGTGTTTAGTGGAAGCGTAGCAGGCTGCTGTCCCTTTAAAACTGCCCAACTGCCAGTAGTAGTGCTTCTTGCCTATGCTAATGAGGTTAGTGCTGGTTGGCTGGAAATGAATGCTTAGGCTTGTTGATTGGAGGCAATGCGTGGGGGGAGGAGCTGGGTGTGGATGACAGCTGGGAGCCTGCTGTATAAAAAAAAAAAAAAAAGCAGTCTGAAGCTGATTGTGAAGGGTAGAGAAAGAGTGATAGAGAGCGATTGAGGGAGAGAGAGAGAAGACAAGGGTGCACGCTTCATGATGCAAGGCAAGGATGTGTGTGAATGTGTGTGTATTGTTGATTTGAGGGATAGGCTTAAAGGTTGGGAGTAAAGTAGGATGGGTGTGGCATCTCCAGTGGTTGTAATTTCCTTTTTGACAGTGTGCGTGTGTAAGTCCTTGTGGTTTGTAGTTGAGCAAGCATGTTTGTATTTGTGTCTGGCGGGCAGGAGGTAGGGTGTGGTGCTGCTGTATTATCACCACACCCCTCCCCCCTCTTTCTGTGTCTCCCTCCTGTAGCAGCAGCATGGCAAGAAAGCGAGGTGGAGGGGTGGAGAATGCAGAGAGGGACACAAGGAGGTTTTGGAAAGGGGGGTGGTGGAGAGGAGGAGGAATGAGCTGTGAATGAATGGCATTGTTTGCACGACCATGCCTCCTCTGCAGCTCGCTCTCTTTTTCATACACGCTGGCGCTGGCTCAACACGCAGCATCTGCGCTCGCTGCTGCCACCGCCGTTGTGCTTTACTCCCTCCATGAACCCGGAGGACTAAGCAATTGCAATTTTGACATGAGAGCTTTGTGATTAGTCTTTTTTTCTGCTTGATGTAATTTTCTTTCTTCAGTCCTTAACATTTTCTTTGAATCAATCTTGGCACAACGTTCATTCAGTAGCTCAACACCTGTTTTTTCTGTACACTTGGTAAAAAAAAAATCAGAGGTTAGAAGACGAGTATTTATATCAGTGTTCGATTATGCCACATTCCTCAGTGTATTGCTCAGTGTGTCGGCGAGAGTGAAAGGCTCTTCAATAAACACCCTCTTCTCTCTCAAAAGTCTCCAGCCGGCAGCTGAGTGGACACCTGTCAGTGTGGCACTAAAAAGCCACTTCTGTTAAATTTGGTATTGACTGTGCATGGATTGCTGATGTTGAGTTAGTGGTGCTAATTTTTATTATTTTCAGGGGATTTATAGGTTACTAATTATTGGTTTACTCATAACGGTATGATTTTATACAGTTGTAGTTATGAAGGTTTCCATATTGCTGCTTTATTTTCCAGATTCTTTTGACCTCTCAACAAAATCAGTCTTGAGGGATTTCTGTTGACTGCATTCACAGACCATAAAGTCTATTATTACCTTTTACTTGCTCTAATTAATTATTAAATTAGCCACATCTTGAATAGTTTGGCGTTATGGCCTTTGTGAGCACACAACATAGTTCACTTAACTAAAATGACTATAATTTGTCTCTGGCTGATTTCCATGTAATTCCTAAGTGTGGAAAATCTGACTGTGGCTATTTGGCAGATTGTTCAGTTTGCTCACATCCAGTGGCAGTTGATGTGTAACTAGAGTGCTATTTTTGACAGGCGTAAAGAGTGTGTTGCCTCTAGTCGTCCAGGTGAGCTCATGGTTCTTGTCAGAATTAAGTGGTTTGTCTTGCCTCAGAAAAATAGATCAGGCACATGTATTGGATGGGAGAGTGTGAATAATGTTTTTAAAAAGCAAGCATTTACCAAGTACAAATTTGGGATCCGAAAGATCTGTGAAATTCAATGTTGAGTGCTATATAGCTAATACCCATCTACTGGCAATAAAGTCATACAGTGATGTAATTTCTTTTCATGGATAATAAATCATATGCATGTAAACATCCTGTTAATAAAATGGGGTCAGTTTTTCATGTCTTTTGTGTGCTTTCATACTCATTGTGTCCCATACTAGACACTTAACTGCATTTTAGTAGTATTACTACCCAGGCAGTAGTTTGTTAATATTGTTATCCAATGCTGTGGCGTCTGGGAATTTGTGATGTTGAATTTTCAGTTCTAACCCCATCCTGCGTTATAATGGGAGCAGCCTGACCACAGAATACAACCCCATTAGCAGGTTTCAAGGTCATTATGTTTGGAAATGGTGAACTATTCTAAATGTGTGTTTTGAAGTCTAATTGTAAGGTTTTAGGGTCAGAAAGAGTAGTCTACAGATACAATGCAGGATTTAGGTCATCATGAGTCATATTAAGATTCCCTGCCCCCCACTCAGATCTCCCTCTTTCTCTCCCTCTCACTCGCTCACTCTCTTGTGCTTCTCTCCCCCACCCCACCTCCTGTTCTCCATGTCCACCCCCCCTTCTTATTCTGAGTCCCCCACAACCCCTTCATCTGTCTTCCTGCTTTGGGAGGGGGTTGGGGTGAGGTTCATAAATGGACACAGGCCAGCAGTGATTTCTGTGTGTGTGTGTGTGTGTCTATGTATGTAGACTTATTTTAGGAGGTGGGTTTGACTTGGGCTATGCTTTTGTATGCATGAGTGAGCTGATATGGAATCTCTGGTCTGACACAGAACCAGTAATTAACACACCCTGTTGGATGCTGATAGCAGTGACCAATTTTACATCACTGTATTTTAAAACAAAGTTCACTTTAATAACCCACATGTATCAGATTAGAAATTGCAATGATACTTTTTTTTTTTTTAACACACCCTTGTGTAGAGTAACATGCAGATTAAGTGACTAAGCTTTAGATGTCCTTCAAAGGCAATCCAACAAAAGTGTTTATTAGAAATATGACAATCCTGCCAATATTGGGTTACTGTAGTCCCATAGTGATGTGATAACATGGTCGCAGTGACTTTGTCTTGGGTAATCTCGTGTACTAGCAAAAGTTGGAAAGGCTTCAATAAGCTATTTATCTCCGTGCTGCTTGCTCAGTGGAGGACAGAACAACCAAAACAGCAGCTTACTAGTAAAAAGGGTTTGTTCCTTTTTTTTGTTTTTAGCAACATTTCTTGTGCTGGATATACACCTGCAACCAACAGTCAGCGATCCCTTTAAAGAATCTTAATGTTTTGTAGCGCATCCATAAAAATTTGGTTAGCAGATACCAAAGTTTAATATTAAGGGGATATCGTATAGGTCACTAGAAACCCTGATAAATTTTTTGACCCATTTAGGCAAAATGTAGGTGTGTGCCTATAAATTTCATGATTGGGTCTGACAATTTTTGTGAATAGAAGGGTTGATGTGTGTTTTTGGACAGAAATGAGCAGTGACTAGTGGGTGAATCATGAATAGGGCCAGTTTGTTATAAATTTGATTGATCTTTTTGTAGTTTCAGTATTGTTGGCTGATTGACTTTACACGTGATGCTTTGTACATTTTACAGCTAAATTTCCATTGGCTGGGCACCCTTTCAGTTTCTCTATTTTATTTTATAGGCATTCGCCCTCCCATCTTAAATGGGCCTATGCACCCTCGTCCACTGGTGGCACTGTTGGATGGCCGTGACTGCACAGTGGAAATGCCTATTCTGAAGGATGTGGCCACTGTAGCCTTCTGTGATGCGCAGTCCACTCAGGAGATTCACGAGAAGGTAAAGAAAGGGTTTCGAAACTTACATTGTTTCTGCACATTACTCCATGAGAGTTTTATCATGTGTATTGTAAATATTTTAAGAACACTGAGCAGCTGCATGTGTCAAAGATAAGGCCTAATTATAGAGGCTTGTAAACAACCAGTGTAAATTAACAGTGTAGTAACAAGCAGCTGTGACTGCGTATTAACAGTTCAGTCCAATTTTCAGACTTTTTCCCCTTATGTTCAATTAAAAAAAACTTTTTGTTTAAATATTGCACAGCTTGCTTTGCTGGTGGTGATTTTTATTGACGTGTAAAGATATCACAATTTCATCTATGCCATATTACTCATCTGATCTTATTTCAGGTTCTTAATGAGGCAGTGGCTGCATTGCTTTACCACACTATCACACTCTCACGAGATGACCTTGACAAGTTCAAAGGTCTTCGAGTCATTGTTAGGATTGGCAGTGGATTTGACAATGTGGATGTAAAAGCTGCAGCAGAACTTGGTGAGTTTTTTTTTTTTATTTTTTTTTTTTTTCTCTTTTTCTTTTTGTTTTAGGTTTTAGCTACTGTACATTGCTGTAATGTACTGGTCTTTACCATAAGATTGTTCCCTTCACTTTAAGAAACTCCTTTTAAATGGTTACATACAGTAACAGTGTATTTATTTCCTTTATATTGCCCAATATGAACAGGTATAGCAGTTTGTAATGTTCCGGCTGCATCTGTGGAAGAGACAGCAGACACAGCCATGTGTTTAATCTTGAACCTGTACCGTCGAGTCACCTGGATGCACCAGGCTTTGCGGGAGGGCACTCGAGCCTCCAGTGTGGAACAGATCAGGGAGGTCGCTGGTGGAGCTGCTCGCATTAGAGGGGAGACGTTGGGCATCATTGGCCTTGGTAAGCCTTTATTGATTTGTTACAATCATTTGCTTTATTGCCTTATTTTGAGATAGTTGTTTATGAATTACAGGAAATATAGTTATGAATTGTTTTGAATTTATAACAACATGAATGGAGACACTCATTTGTTGCCATATTTATAAAAACATGCTTTTTTTTTTTTTTTGGAATAAGTAGTCATTGGAGGGATATGTGCAATGTAATGCATTTGTAATTATGCACTGAGAGTGAGCAAAGCAAAAAGGTGCCATGAAAATTGTATACTTGTATTTGCCTCCATTGTACCTTGAGAAGATGAAAGCAAATAACATGGAAATGTTCATGATTGCCTTCAACAATTAGTCAGATTATCTGTCAGTGTTGGAGAGTGTCTATGGATGTCTAGAATGTCAATGTTGGAAAATAGTAGCTGGAAGGGGCAAACAGCTTTTTTTATAAGAATTGGTCTTGATCATTCTCTGCTGGATTCAAAGAATTCTTTGAATGTAGAACAGCTTTGACTAAGACACTAATCTTCTTTTTTTTTTTCTCTTTTCTTTTCTTAGGACGTGTTGGCCAGGCAGTGGCTTTGAGGGCAAAAGCCTTTGGTTTTGGAGTGATCTTCTATGACCCATACTTGCCAGAAGGGGTGGAAAGATCGCTTGGGCTACAGCGAATGACCACCTTACAAGACCTCCTTATCCACTCAGACTGTGTTTCCCTTCACTGCAGCCTGAATGAACACAACCACCACCTCATTAACGATTTCACTATCAAACAGGTAGCACATGCACACACACAAAAAAAAAAGTATAATGAAAAAACCCATCAGATAGTGTACGTGCAAGGCCTGAGGAGCAGCTATTGCACTCAAATGGTTTAATCACACGTCATTCAAAGAAATGCACCACTTTGCAAGCAACTAGATAGTGTATTTGTACATGTCCATCAGATAAGTAAATTTATGACTTAATGCTATTTTCCCCCCATATTAGCATTACTTCCTTTACTTGAACATGGAGCTTGGTCCTTAAAGGGCCCTTATAATGATTGTCGTCGTCATCCCCAAGAGTCTGATGTGGTATGCAGTTTTATACAGTCTACAAAAACGGCACATTTCAACATCATTGTTTTTCCGACGTCACATACACGTTAGATATTCCATAATTCAGTCAATAGAGGTTTAGCCCTGCCTAATGAAGTTATCATACAGCAGTTGAAGCAATACAGAGTGAGTTTATTTATTTATTTAACCAGATCTGCTATAGAGACTTACTTTATCCGTTTCACTCAAAGATGTTGGGAAATTGTCATTTTTACTTCATAAGTTACTACAAGTCTCATAAGTGGGTGTCCATGAGGAAAATACTCTAAATCTCTTATGTATATATATATATATATTTTTTTTGTCTTTAATGCATAGACCTAAGTTTACACCAACCCACCTATCCCACATTTCTGTTGAAACCATCTAACATTTTATGGCATTCTTTATTGTAGATGCGTCAGGGTGCGTTCCTGGTGAATACTGCACGAGGAGGGCTGGTGGATGAGAAAGCCCTCACTCAGGCACTGAAGGAGGGAAGAATACGGGGAGCAGCTTTGGATGTCCATGAGACTGAGCCCTTTAGGTGAGTCATGCATAAATTCATGTGTGTGCAAAAGGAAGAGAGCTGAAGAACTGAATTAGGTCAGCTGCATATGTGAGGGTGACAAAACACTTCAAATTAGGCAGCTGCCCTGAAAGCATTTTCTGGCTGTCATCTGTGGGTGATGGGGAGTTGGACCCTTTCAGACAAACAGTGCAATGAAGTGTACTTGGGAGATCAGACCGTTAAACATATTTGAAATGCAATCTAGTTTACCTACGTCTTATTGAAATGTAGGTTTTTGAAATGTTGAGAAATAATTAACACACAATTATTGCCCTATTTATTCAGAATTTATGATGCCAATAAATGACTACACCCAAAAAGATGGATGCAGCTTGTGATGTATGTGGGTTATATGTTAACATTATTACAACTGACTTAATACCAATAAGCTTTTTAAAGAATTGGGTAGGTAGAATAGTGAGCAACTACATTTTTCAATAGCAAGTGTATATAAAGTATATAAAGCAACACAGCTAAGTATGACAACTACCTCAGCTTATTTTTTTGCTGTTATATGGAATAATGAAACTTGACTACTGTTTGAAAGTTAAGATGTTAATAGGCATGGACTCCAGTAACATCAAACCTCAATGTGCTATTGTGTATCTGGAATGTCTTAAAATATATTTGACCAGATTGGTCAATAACAAACCATTTTATCATTCATTTCATCATTTCCCTCCAGTTTCACTCAAGGGCCTTTGAAGGATGCCCCTAATCTGATCTGCACCCCCCACACATCCTGGTACAGTGAACAAGCCTCCATTGAGGCAAGGGAGGAGGCTGCACGGGAAGTACGCAGAGCTATCACAGGTCAGGGCATGTCTGTGACTTATATATTGTTTGTTCTCTTGATGATCACAGTTGCCCATAGCTGTAGCAGTTACTGTACGTACCATTTCCATTATGTTTGGTTTTCTGCAGGGCGTATTCCAGACAGTCTGAAGAATTGTGTGAATAAGGAATATCTGATGGCAGCTTCTCAGTGGTCCTCTATGGAAGCTGCCACTGTTCATTCTGAACTCAATGGCGCTACAGCCTACAGGTAAACTGCTTGAATCAATAAGCTGGCTAATAGTAAAACATTAATATGGTTGTAATTGAAACTAATGAAAAGGTTGAATGTATACTTGCCATTACTACTTGTGATTAATTTGGTTTGGACCTTTCTTTTTAACACTTGGCCCTTAACAAAGTCTGATTCTAACGATGAAGTGTAATTTGTTATAAATAATTAATAAATAAGTTTAGTTTATTGTTAAAATCACAAAATTGAGTTTGATGTTTTGAATTCTGGCCTGACTTTAGTTCTGTGCCCCTTTTTATGGATTCACAAGATCAAAAAGATTTTCAATTTCAGATGCAAACTGCAAAATATGCTTTTAGATAAAAGAATCTAAACCTGTGATGCTACTGAGATACCCATCTTCTCTCTTTCTGTCTCAGGTTTCCTGCAGGTTTGATTGGTGTGACCCCAGGTGGTCTGCCAGGTGCAGGGGCAGGAGTTGAGGGCATGGTGGCAGGGACTTTGCCCCTGGCCCATGCCATTGCCCCAGTTTCACACCCACCACACACCCCTTCACCTGGGCAACCATCCAAGGCTGAGGCTGACAGAGACGTCCCTTCTGACCAATAGCATTCCAACACATTCCATCGTTGCCCCAGCGATGCCCTTTCTCTTTTTGTAGGGCTGAAACCATGACGATGCCCTGTTTTTGATGTGACACCCCCCCAGGTTAACCCAGTCCAACTGAACACAAATATAAGCCCAGAAAGAATCCCACTCAATAACGTTCTCCCTGCAACTTTGCTTTTTCTTGTGGTGTCTTCTCCCCCCCCCCACCTGTGCAGTAAGCAATAACTCTTCTCAAGGATTCAGTAATTGGTTTCATTTTGTTAACTTTTGAAACCCCCTTTTTTTTTTTTCTTCTTCTTTTTATTTTAATGCTTATTTTGAATATACTCTGGACTAGTTGTTGGAGTTTGTTTGAGGAGTCTCTCTTCTACCTGATTTTTTTTTTTCTCTGTTCAGTTGTTTTAACAGTGTAGAAAAGAATGCATGACCCCTCCACCCTCCATCATACATTTGTGATGTTTCCCAGTTCCTTTTTAGTATAGATCAACAGCAAAGCAAATTCGTTTTTTTTGGTTTGTTTGGGGGGTGGATATGTTTCTTAGGGTCAGCCAACATCAGCAACTCTTCAGTTTTATGATTTAAAAAGAATAATGAAATCACAACATCTGCAAACTGTCCGTGGCTGATGAATATTTGGTCCACTTGGTAGACTCAGGTGGGGTTCCACTCCTCTCTTCAAATAAAGGACACCTAGTAGAACTCAAGTTCATTCTCTCTTTCTGATGGACAATTGCAGAAAATGATTGAGCACTCTGCTGCTTGAGGATTTTTTTTGGTCTTGTACGTCTCTGCATCCGTAATGTATGGATGGCTACCCATAGGTCGAAAGTAAGAGCATCATAAACATGCTTAACATGCATAATCATCCTTTTTATGTACAGCTGTTTTATTGTCTTTTGCAAACAGTCTATCCATTTCCATGTCTGTTGTTTGGTGTCAAACCTGGTCTCAACAAATTTTTGTCTTTGGAGGGGGGGGAAAAAATATATATATATCCCCTTAGTGGGGTCATGTTCAGCACAAGGTTGCTTTGCCTCTTTCAAAGCGTGCTAAATTTTATACAACACAGTTGCTCTATTAGACGTGTATAAAATCTGCTGTTTTTTGTGAAACTTGACATGTTTATGATACTCTGAAAGACCTTATGATGGAATATGTACAGTAATCTATTTGTTATACTGATTACACTCAAGCTGACTGCATTATTACTCTTACTGTTAAATTTCTGAAAATTTGGAAAGGAAACTGAAGTATATTTAGGCTTAAGTGATCTGAAGGCTGTACTCACTTGCAGACCTTTTTCCCAAGATGTCATAACATATCGTTCCTTCTCCCTTTGATGTTTTATTTGACAAGAAGGTGGACATATAACCCCCCCCCCCCCACCACCAGTGACAATGTTCATTGTCAAGGTGTCTGGTTTCTGTGAACAATAGCATGGGCTCTTCTGTGTTAAGCGTAACATTTACCGCCTTGATTTGTTTATCTCCCACCTTTTCTCTTGCCCTTACAAGAACTGTGTCCTTCCTGCCTGTGCCTCTTTGGACGATGAGACCTTTTTTTTTTTTTTTTTTTTTTTTTTTTCCCCCCCCCCCCCCCCCCCTTTTTCTTTTCCCCCTCTCATTGCAGCATTACATTAGTGTCCGCCTCCCTTTCTCCAAGGTATTTTTTTCTTCACTTTTTCTTCCTTTTTTCTGATACTGCTCTTCAAATGACCTGTATCAAATACAAGCCCTGCCCCTTGCTCTGCCAGGAACTCAAGCGGTGATGAGACTTCTTATGCACACCTAAAATCCTGGCTGCACAATATGGGTGAAATGAAGTATTGCACCATTTTACAGCTGTGATATGGTTTGCAGTATATTAAACACTTGTGATCCCTGGAATGTGGTTTAAGATCTGCAATATATTAAGTCATAGAAACACATTTTTGAAACTGCAACTGATCTGGATGCTCAATTTTAAGTGTTTAGCAAAAAGCCCATTTGCAGGTTGCAACATGCTGCAATACCAGTATTACATAAGCCAATGTCCAAACTATTAATCCTATCTTGTGCATTTCAGCGTGCAATTTAGCCATGCCAACTTCAGACAGTCCTCCCCCTCTTACACTCTTGCTTGGACATTCTCTTGAATCACTACTTTGCATCACCACTAGGTGGCAGTGGCAAAGTGTTACTGAGAGAAGTTTGGCTTTTCAGAATGTCTTAACCAGACTGAACAATGCTTTTGGAGAATCCCCAGGTTTCTGTAGAGGAAGGGGGCACCTCATTAGGGCTTCACTTTAAGCTCTAGTTAGAGGGAAGTGGAGGCAGAGCTTGACAGTATCACTCTATCCATCAATAGTCCATTCTGGTGACTTCCAAAGATGAGGCAGTGGCAGGCGTGGGGGGGGACTAAGGGGCTTCAAAGCCCTTTTTGCGTACAAGTCCTGTCATGGTTTCTTTTTCTTTTTTTTGGGGCTTGCTCTAATTTTCTCCCTTTTTAAAAAATGTTTATTGGTTATCCTGACCTGGTAAAAGTTAAAAGGGTGTGAGTTTGGACAAAGCTATTTCAGATGAACCATGTTCCAAAGGGGGAAACGCATCCCCAGGTTGAATCTCTTAACTCTGAATACTGTTCTGCATCAAGGGAAAACCTTTCTAGTACCTCAATAACAGATATTGAATGTATGCTCTACTTTTTTTTTTTTTTTTTTTTTTTTCCTTTTTTTTGGGCTTGTACAGCATTTTTAGATGGTAGTTTCCTATTTCTGAGAAGAGTGTGAGAGTGTGTGTGTGTGCGCGCGAGTGTGTGTGTTTGCGGCTTATCCGATTACACCAGAGTTGGTTTTCCTTGTTAGCATAGGGCATCCACTAATTTGATTAGAAATAGTTTGAATCTCAGGCTTTAATTTTAGGCTTTCCCTCTCTTAATTTGTAATTAATGAGCACAAATCAACAGTGTCATTCATTTACCTGTGGGCATGTATGTGTATCAATGAAGTTGTGTGATTTAATTGTGGGTACTGGGCTCTAATAAGCTAGGTGATTTAGTGCATTTGGAAATAAACTCGAATAGCAGGATGACTTAACATTGCGTTCTCTTATGGCCACTCTTTCAGGCACAGATCTACTAGAATCATGGACTAAATTGCTTTGTTAACATTGTTGTTTCTCTAAGAACTCCGATGTAGTTCAGGCCTAAATGAAAAACTTTTCCCGAGGGTCCCTGTTGCCTTGTATACCATATCTAAATGCAGTTGTTTTAATACATTTTTTTTTTTTTCCCTCTCATTTCCCATGAATGAATGAACTGATTCCTTTTGGAATAATGCATGTTCATGAGCTAGAAACAAGACGCAATATAGGAAACAAGTTTTGGATGATTTGGTGTATTCTTGATATCCCCTGCCTCCCTATTTGCCACAGTTTGATGATCAGTTTCAGTGACTTGTATCTCTGCTGGACTGAAGTGACACCCATTCTACCCATATCCCAAGTTTCTAGCTCTTATTGAAGTTTGTTCTTTGGTAATCTAATATATTTTGGAACGCTATCACTTTTTTTCGAGCGGTTTTTTTTTTTTTCTCCCCCCCTCGAGTGTCGTCTTTTTGCATCAGCTGTGCACTATATGTTTAAACTTGTGTATAATTTTTAGTTCAATTTATGTTGTTCCTTGTTCTACATGTTGTATGGAAACATTTCAAAATAGACCTCCTTAATCTTTGTTGTTTGCCTTGGAGGCTCAACGTCTTTCCCAGCAGCTAGTGTAATGGGCCTTATGCAGTTTTTGCTCTAGTGAAGTCATTGTGTAGCCCCTCATTGCCTTAATGTGATAGATCAATGTCACAGATTATGAATCCCCCCTTAAAGTCCACCACCTGCAATACACATTCAGAGGTTGTTTTTTTTTGTTTTGTTTTGTTTTTTTTTGTTTGTTTTTTTTTTAGCCATTCTCTACATTCTGAAAGCTCATAGCTTGGTGTGCCGTATGTATATTTTCACAAAACACGGCTGTCTTTTGCTTTGAGGTGTGAAATGGGCTCAGGTCGGGTGCTCTCAAAGACCCTTTCAGGACACGCTGGCCATGGCTAAAACTCCAGTTCCGTGAAGAGAGGACGTAGCAGAGAGGAGAAGCTGTGGGCCAGGAGCCATTGCTTTCTCTCTCAGGGTTTCAAATGCACACAGGTTCTCCAGCAGTCTGAGTGGCTGCTTAACTCTGACACTTAAGCACGAAGTCCATCAACAACCAAGACCGTTTACGATTCAGTCCCTTCTGTCTGCAGTGAGGCCAAGTTCTATGATATCGTGTTTCTTTCCTTATATTTGGCATAATTTTGTCACGCTCACGTCTAACAATGAAAGGATGAATGTTTTAATTGAACTGAGTGTAAAGTTGAAATTGGGAAATGGATTTTTACAACATGTGAACTTTCTTTTCTTTCATCACTTTTCTTTTTGCTGTGAATCATTTTTTTTTTCCTCTTTCCCATCACCAGACTGCAAAAACTACAAAAAGGAAAAAAAAAAAAATCCTGTAACTAGGCTCTTAAGCTTTACTTTTGTTTTTGTTTACTTTTTTATTAGAAAACAATCATGTTTGTGATGGTAACCTCTGATGGTAAATTCCACAAGGTATTTTAATAAAATCCTAAAGATTAACTCTTGGTGTGATGTTTCTTCCTGATAAAGCTAATCTCTACAGAGCCTGTTGGCAGGCTTTACCCAAGTTTTTTTTTTTTAATTCAGATTTTGTCTTGGTTTTTTAGGAAGCACTGAAAATAATACTCAACCGCCTGTTTTCCGAGTAGCACATATAAATGCCACTCAAGCTGGGCTTGTTTGGACCTTCAGGGCTGAGAAGTTACAAAGGAAAGCTTGGTGCTTGTGTGTGTTTTAAACCAAGAAACCCCCTACTGACAGTGTTTATGATTCCTCTCTGTGCTTGTGCCCCTGGCAAGGGGCGATATGGTGCCATCAGCTTTACGAGGGCATGAACACCCTGCTTTGCCTGCCAACTGAAATTGTTACCAAATGGACCTTTATGAGATCTCCTGCTTACCCTAGATTCTTGACACACATTTTATAGTTTTTCCAGCCAAAAAGGTTCATCATACAGCTGACAATCCCTACATTCTTGAATGAGTATTTGAAGGATTTTGAAGTTTTTTTTTGTAGCTGTACCTGCCCAGGTACTAGTTTTGATGGATGTGCTAGACAACAAATAAGTGTTCTTTTCCAGATTTTGTGGTGTTTCCATGTAGAAAAACACAGATGAGGACAATGAGAGAGAATATGAAATGGTTTAACATGATCCTAGATCTGTTTTCCCAGGTTATACAGCATCTTAGCATGTTCTCAAAGTGCAGGCTTATAAAGGTGCAGTTTTCTGAGAAAACAAAAGTGTGTGTGTGTATATATATGTATATATACACATACACACACACACATTCAGAGTCTTTTTTTGGGTGTAATTCTAGATGATCACCCAAGCATCTCTCAATGCTGATGCACAGGGGTGTTTTGCACCAATTAAAAAACAAAAAGGGCAACATGCATGCATCTTAAATCCTGACCAGCATTCCAAATTTCAGATGTATTACAGTTTTCTGTATGAACGTTTTTAAATGCAAATTTTTTTTGTTTTTATTCCTTTAATTTCCAGATCGTCATCCTGTAAAGCATTCCAAACTGGCGGTCCTTAGAGTTTTGTTTGTTTTAATTTGAACTTAGTAGACGTTTAGCGTAATCAGCTTTTATTGGAATAAAATGATCATTTTTATTACCATGATCTTGAAGGGAAATATCATTCAACTTGATATCATTCAACAACATTTTCCCAGCAGCCAGGTGGTGGTGTCACCATGCTTGGGGAGGCATTTATTCCTTCCTTTACTGCACAGCGATCCTCACATGAGCATCCAGCTACAGGACAGCACATGTGGTGCAGGTGTGTGGCGGTGGTTTTGCTGTATATCTTGAAGGAAAAAGAGATGACTGATATTATGTCTAAAAGGGCTCAATGAGAACAAAGTCATAAACCCAAAATCCACTGTTTATGCACCTCAGTCAATAAAGAAGTGCTGTTTATTCTTTCCTCGATCCCCATCTAAATGTTTGGAAACAGATGGATAGCTCACTGTGCATGTCGCTGCTTCAGGCTGCTTTCGTTTCCCTCTGCTTCAGTGCATCTGCACTTAATCCCAGACGGTGATGTCATATTTTCCGCAGATATTTTATCTTTTTACTAAGAACGCTGAAATGAAATAGGTTTAGAAGTTGCACTGCAGAGAACTCTCTGGCACACCTGAGGACCAGCTGAGGAGAAATGATGACTTTGATATCGAAGACCAAGACTCAGCTTACATGTCATTTTTGTAGATTAGAACAAATGTGTGCATTTAGGAGCTGCCTGCTAATCAGTCCAGACCCATTTGTCTTGGTAGCAGCATCTTGGATTTTAATGGATCACCTGGCAGTGCATGACTGTGGTTGCGCATAACCTACTTTTCCACAATATGCAGGGTGTGTTGGAGAAGACGGAATAGGGCCGAATGTTATATGAACCAAAAATGCACTCGTGCTTTTGGCTTTTTGACCGCTTGTGTTCTTTTGAACTCCCTGCTGTTTGCCAGCGTTGACCCTTTTGCTTTGAGCTTTTGTCCAGCAAAAGTTCAAGCCAGGGTCAGTGTGGTGGCTGTGTGCTCAGGGCTCTCAGCAAGAAGGCTGTCCACCAGTCATTTCATTTGCATTGTCATCCAAAAACTGCTCAGTCCAAACTCTTTCACGTCAAGGCAAACCATTCGGCCTTCAGCCAGTGTCATGATAAGATATTTTGCTTCTTACAGTCATGCAGTCATGATGACTGGTCCAGCCTGATGCAGTTAACATGAGACATTTGACAGGCATTGGATGTGTTTTTTTTTTTTTTCTTCAGAGCACTGCGTCAATATCCCTTTCCTGTAAATGCCAGCTCTGATTTACAGTGATTGATTAATGGTCTTGCTCATTTTTGGCACCAAGGCACATGGGTCCCATAGAATCACTTTGAAGGGACTGAAGTGTTTTAATGGAGAAAAAGCCTATTTTTCTTGCTTAATTCAAATGCAAGGGGTAGTTTTAGCTTGCTAGTTTGTAGAGCTACATACCTTCCACTTCTATAGGAAACAGCCCCCTGTGATTCATGAACTCTCAGGCCTTTCTGCATTGTTTTTGCCAAATAATTAATTTTTTTTATGCAGCCTCCACTAGTTCCAAGTAGGGCATCCTTGTAAAGGGTTTCTATGACTGAAGCCATTTCTTACTGCCAATGCTGAGGCCTTGAAGCCCAAGCCTCCATCATTCCATTTCAGCATATTAGAATTTTCCCCAGAGCAGCTGAAAGGAACCAAAGTTATGACTGAGGTCTTCTGTAACCTTCGTGTGGACGACTCTATGTAATTGCATTAACAGTGGCTTTTGAGGATCATTATCGATTTATCACTGGAACACAAGTTTGTGGACTGGGCAGCTTGGTTTAAAATGCTTTTGTAACTTAATGCGATCATACAAGGCCATCATCTCTCTGTGAATGAACACTGAGTGGTGTGACACACCAAGACTGGTGTGCTTTCAGTCTACCCAGGTTTCTGAGAACACCAGAGAACAACTTTGTTTCTCTCAAGCTGAATGGACCCAACTATTTGTGCAGGGATATCATTTACATTACATCTACATTTGCAGCACTTAGCAGATGCTCTTACTCAGAGCGACTTCCATGTCCTAATTACAGGGACAGTCGCCCTGGAGCAACTAAGGGTCTTGCTTAGGGACCCATTGGTGGTAGTGCCAGAGGTGGGATTCAAACCTGGGATAGGCAAGTACGCAGGGTATTTTTAGGATTTTTTTAGCATTTTTTATTCTATTTTTAGCATTACACAACATTATCTTCAAAATGGACATCCTCTGTGTTCCTATAAAACTTTTAACTTGTCTTGGTTGAAGCTCCTTCCAGACTACCTACCACTTGAAATAAACCTGCCACTTTTCTTTGTTTTATTCTAAGTCTCCAGGTTCCTTGTGCCTTGCCTCATGCATGCAAATATGTTGTCATTGACGCAAATCTAATCTTAACTCTTAATATGCACCACAGCCATTGGCATCTTCTAAGTAAATGGATGTGGTGCATATCGAGGGCTAAGGTGGAACACATTTATCATTAAAAGTAAAGCTTATGTAAAGCAATTAAATCATTAAATGACGTGTGTAGGGACTGGCTCAGAAATTGAGCTGGATTCTGTGCTACATTCTCCTTGAGATTTACTCTTAGATTATTATTTAAATATTACACTCCTGTGATGATAAGAAACAATCAAGCCACATTTTGAGTCGGTTTCCTTGACAGGGATTTTCTAGACTATATTTTCCTTTCACTGGAGAATCTTTATTCATAATGCTGTGTAGTCCAGAACAGGGCTTAACCACTGGAAAACAGATCCAAAATGTCCCAAAGTATCAAGACAACCCTTCTAATAAGGGAATGTGAAAACTTTAAGGTGGGATGATCTGAAATACACACATGTGCGCCTAATGCTGTGTGTCAGCTGGAGGGCTATGAAGTCTTTAGGTTTATACTTGGACTGCTAGAGCTGCATTCTCTGGAGTAATATAGCTCAATCCAATACCTTTGGAATGAGTTACATTTTGTAATCCAGAACTAATCATCCAATACCTGACCTCTTGTGGCTGAATATAATCAAATCTTCACATCAGTGTTCCATGTAGCCTTCTGAAAAAGAGTGGATGCTGCTGGAGCAGAAACAAGGGGGAACAAACTCCCTCTTGAAATTAAATCATATGTAAGGTAGAGCCAATTAATGTTTACATAGTTCTGAACCTTCTATTATGGGTGAGCTGTTTTTGAGTGCTATTTTGTGAAGTTGTCTCTTTAAAGCATAAAGTTGTCCATTTAAGATCTGTTGTGAGAACTTCACCTCTATAGCAAGTTAGTGTAATTAAAAGTAGCTGCAAGGTAAGGGAGTATAAATTTAATAGTGATGGGGAGAAATTTTGGCATGTGTTTAAGAGAGAGAGAGAGAGAGAGAGAGAGAGAGAGAGAGAGAGAGAGACTGTTATGGGAGGGTGTGTGTGCAGTATGCACCCATACAAGGAGAGAAGGGGGGTATAGTATGGGGAGGGAAAAGAAAGAGAAAGAGAGGAGGGGAGAAAGAGGGAGAGGAAAAAAGAGAAAGACAGAGTAGAAAAGAGCTTTGCGCTGAACATCTCAGGCTGTCCTGCTACTTCATCCTACTGACCAGGTAAGCATGAGCTGCAGTGCTGAAATGCATCTCTAAACACAGCCCCCTCTCTCTCCCTTTCTTCCTCTCTGTCTCTGTGTGTCTTTCTCTGTATTTTGCTCCACATGTCTCTCTCTCTCTCTCTCTCTCTCTCTCTCTCTCTCTCTCTCTCTCTCTCTCTCTCTGTCTTTATCTCTCTGGGCTTTATGTTCCTTGTGTTTGGCTTTTCACTCTTACTGTCCCACTGTGTAAAATTGAAATTCATGCTTTAGCCTGTTCTTCTCTCCTCTCTCTCTCTCTCTCTCTCTCTCTCTCTCTCTCTCTCTCTCTCTCTCTCTCTCTCTCTCTCTCTCTCTCTCCTCTCTCTACCTTATGTCTCTTTGAAGAGCTGTGCCCTCTTCCTGAATGATTTAACATATGCTGCTCTCCACTTGACTGGTTACTCAATTTTTTCCTTCCCTTTCTTTCTCTCTTTTCTTTTTCATTAATTTCTCTTACCTCTATTGTGTCAAGTCCCACCATCCCTGTGGTTTTTGTGTTTGTGCAAGCTTGAAGTGGCGGCGTCTTTCTTGACCTCTTTCTGTGATGCGCATTGCTTGGCACTGCATGTGGCCTCGTAGTACTCTGTCTCTCTTTCACTCTCCGTGCCTTTTTTCTTTAAGTGGTGGCTGCAGAGCACTTTTTGGCACTTTTCGGCTCTGTTTTTTTTTTGTTGTTGTTGTTTTTTTAGTGTGTCTGGATTTCATGCTCTGGGAGGAACTGTGGCCTGAAAGCTCAAGATGATGTTTGAGTGTGTGTGTGTGTGTGTGTGTGTGTGTGTGTGTGTGTGTGTGTGTGTGTGTGTGTGTGTGTGTGTGTGTGTGTCTTGTGGCTGGAGAGGGCAAATAAAGGTTGGTTTGCTTTAGGTCAGTGAGGCTAAAGCAGGGAAAGCCAACAGTGTTGGTTAAGTCCTGCTCCCACTGAACTGCTGTACTATTAACTGTCCACAAAATGAAAAGTGCTCAATGCCTCAAAATTGTATTACTTATAAAGATACTTTAAATAACTATTTCATGTTTTAATGCCAATATTATATTACATTCCACAGCTACTACTGTTTTGTATCATTCAATGTCCTTTTGGATTAATGGCAATATGCAGTACATTGCACCAGTAATCAAAAAATATGTGCAAATACCATGTATTTGGCTTATTTCTAAGATTGTAGAGCTGTTGGACATTTATAAAAATATTTATGCTTGTATTTGATTGGAATGAGCAATTTGCCTGATGCTGTGAATCTAGATGTTTGCCAAAAAACAGGTAGGAATCTTATATGGAGTAAGATGTAGATATTACACTATAGAGAAAGGAAAGCAATTGACTTTGCTGTGTTTGGACTGTCTTCTGCTGATTGTAGTGGAAAGGCTGACTGCTCCAGTGCAAGCGTGACATGTTAACATTCTCTCTGTGACCAGTGTAAACATCTTTGTTTGGTCCTTGAAGATGTCTAATGACAGTGGAGCAACCATATAGTCATATTATGTTTCGGATTTTCCAAAAGAAGTTGGGCAGACTCTTCAGAACTATGGCCATAATAGCTCACATTGGACCTTAACGGCCTTCTTTTAGTAGTTATACCTGTGATTAAGACCTCAGTTTAAAATGAAGAAAGCCAGACTACACCGTAGCCCAAGAAATGAGACATTTAGACATTAGGTCACCTTGGATGACTCAATATTATCCTAAATTTTAATGTCTTGTGCCTGTTTTGGTGCAGAACATTCCCTTGGTTTATATTGCATGAGACTGATCAATGTTTCCTAAATCAAACCAGAGTCCTGGCTCAGCCCCCATCAGCTATAAATGTTTGCAGAAAATACCAGCTCACTTCAGGTCTGAGCCCCTGAACTCAAGACTCATTATCTAGTTATTATTATTTCTTAAAACCAGAACTCAGGACCTCAGCCCCAGCCCATTCACACTGTTCAAAGTTGATTCATTGTGCTAGAATCTTATTTCACATTTTCCACAAAACCTGAGTTCCACTTAGTCCTGGATGTACCCAGTTCACAGTGTTCAAGAATGTGGTCCTCACTTTTCTAGAGTCAATTCTCCTCCAGCCATAGTACTCCAAACCTCCAATTTCCAAGTTTTTGAGTGTTCCCCATTAATCTTTCTTTTTTACAGCATTCTCCCCAGTCCAAACCTTTCCAAAATGTTTTCTCTAGTTCACGCTGTTACACTATATTCTTTTTAGTTTAGGACGTTCTCTTCCTCTGCCATTGGCTCCTTTGGCTTGTCAGTGTTTTATTGTGCCCAGATTAGAAAAGTGGTGCATGAGTTTGAGTTTGCCAGGGCTTTTATGAAGTCTTGTTATCTAGGAATTAGTGTGAAAACTTCAGCATCCATCCATCCATCTATCCATCCATTTTCTGCCGCTTGTCCCAAACGGGGTCGCGGGGGAGTGCTGGTGTCCAACCCAGCGCACACAGGGCAAGGACGGGGGACACACCCTGGACAGGTCGCCAGCCCATCGCAGGGAGGAGTGAGACGGGGACGGCACCTTGCTCAAGGGTACCTCAGGGCAACCTATTGGGAAGGGGTTCGAACACCCGATCCACTGGCCAACACCCTAACCACTAGGCCACCACTGCCCACTACTTCAGCACCCATTACGAATTTAATATGTAATGTATGTAGTTTCAGATGTTAGTAGATGTTTGTATGTTAGATTAAAAGAGGGAGCCTTGAATTCAGTGGGGTTAAACTTGGAAGACAAATGGAGCACAGTCTTCGTTCTTTAATCTGACAGACTGATATATGGCTGGTTGGTTAATTTGAGAAAAAGGCCAACTGGACAAGACAGTAATCTGCATCTGTGCTGGTGAACTGGTGCCCTTTGGGACATATGCCTCGGTGGCATTGACAGGATCCTGAGGCCATACTCCAAACCCTCTGGAGCAAGCTGTGCCACCCGCTGCTGACCTCTGAGATTTCACTATCCAGACTCAGATGTTCAGACATGGATTGAAATAGCTCAGCTGCACTGGCTTTGCTGTTGTTCAGCTATTTTAATTCTGCCAGGCAGTAAATCAGAGAACAGATATACGCGTGAGAGTGTGTTTGCAAGTACGTGTGTGTGTATACAGATGTCATGCAAGATGACAGAGGGCTTGCTGGGTTGTCAGAGGGCTTGATCTATGCTGATCTGAGGCTCTGGGTAGAACTTTAGGGTGGTAAGGTAGAGCACAATGTGAAAGACCTGCTGCATTACTGTCCTGTACAATCATCAAACTCGGTCATTGTCTGGCCATCTACAGCCCTGACAAACACATTATTTTAAGACTTGCACATCAACCATGCCTTACATTTGTAAAATAGCATAGTCATTATGAAATGGTTTGAATGGGCTGTTATTAGACCCCTAGCTGGGAGTGACTGAGAACATTACAAACACTGTGACTTGGCATTAATAATGGCATTGCAAAGGCATCACTCAAATTGATACTTAAAATGTGTTCATGGTGAAAGCTGACATTACAGAATGCTCTGAATACCTCAGTTGTTTGTGCTGTTTTAGGGGGTATGAGATGATATCCCCTCAGTCAGAGAAGCAAATGAAGCCTGTCAATCTTTAAATACTCTTGGGTGCTTAACAAGTGGCAAAATAAGCCCCTTTTTGCAGTCCCTGTTGTAGGCTTTTAATCAAAAAGGATTTAAGAGGCTTGTCTACAAATCACACACTTGATACAAAGTTATGCAACACCCTCCTGAACGAGTGCTCATTATGTCATCCAGAATTGCTGCATGAAATTAGTGTAGATAATTAGGAGGCATACTTCATCCCATTCATCTGCACCCAAAGCACCCACAGACTTGCTATAGGCAGACATCCATTCACTTTAAGTCTACCTATAGATCTACCTATACATTTTCTCAAAAGGAACTTCAATTACCCTCCAGATTTATAATACAGGTGCTATGGGGACAAGAGGGTAATTCCACTGTGCAGCTCTTACCTGTTCTAGCACACATGGTTCAATTCAGCAGCTAACTCTCAAACTATTTACTGGCTAGGTCTGATGTGTTTAAGTAGAGAAGAACAGCGTTGTGGCAAAATGCAAGTGCAGTGTCTTTTCTCACCTTTTGTTCATTGCAGATAATGTCATCCGAGAGCTTCTTGCCTGGTTGGCTGCAGCACCTCCTTGTCGTGCTCCTGAAGCTTACCCTCTCCTTTGCCAATCCAGTAAAAGTGGTCAATGGGACGGCCTGCACTGCTCGAGGACCTGGCTCTTACATCTTAGTATTCACTGGACACTGGAGCCCACAGACATTCCCGAAACAGTACCCTTTATTCCGGCCACCTGCACAATGGTCCAAACTTATAGGTAGGTCCTAATCATGTAGTTGATGGAGATGAGGTACCAACAAGTAGCATAAATTATAAGTTTATTATCTCTTATTTGGTTAATCTACCAAATAAAACTTTCTTTGCTCACTTTTCTGCAATTGTTTCTTCTATAGTGCAACAAAACAGTAGAAGCAATGTTGGCACCAACACTTCCTTCCAGCAGTGTATTGCAGTTTATGAGATATTCCATTATAAAACAATTTTGTATGGAAGTGATGTATTATGCCTAGTATGGGACATATGCAACTGTGGAGCTACACCTGGAGAGCTGTGGTTGAACCACTCCATGATAGTTCCCAGTGGGTGACATAGTGGGAGATAGCTTGGACTGAGCCTTTCCTCACCTTGTGATGCGTAATGAGCTGAGGACTTGCAGCTGGTCGGTTATCCCACCACATTGACCCCCAATCCCATACACATACACACACCTCCCCCGGCACCTCCTCCATATGGGAGTGAGACAATCTAATGAGGAAAGCAGAGGGAAAGGACAAGAAAGTGGGAGAGAGGGTAACTGTAACCAGATGATACAGGGTACCCACACAGGATCTATGTATTTTAGGAAAGAGAGAGCCAGAGAAACAGAGACAGATTGAAAGGTGAATAGGAGAGAAAGTAACCTTCTTTGCCCTTTTACTTAAACATATTACATATACTTCAGCCCAGTGCTCTGTAATGGCCATTCAAATTAATGGCAATTCCACACATTTAATAACAATTCCTGCTCAGGATGTCAGTTTTATACCCGTCTCTAGTCAGCACCAGCCAGGAGAGGATGCAGAGCTGGATTGCTCTAGCCAAGACATTTACAGCCAGGGGAACGGGAAAACTAAGGGTTAGGTGCCTGGTCTATCCTGGCTGGTTCTGCTTATTTATATTTTTTGTGCATAGTTGTTTAATCATTGGCTTTACAGTTGAATTAACATTCAGCACTGGTGACTGTAATGAAGAGATCCCATCTGTGTGAGGGTTTATAAAGAAAAAAATCAAGATGGTAATTGGAGAGGGAGGAAAGTGGTTTTGTGGTAAACTGGCCTGAGTTTAGGACTCTTGGCACTAACCAGTCCTGCTCAAGCCAAACCGTCAGATAATGTGTGCAGATGGATGAGACATGCCTGTTAACCGAACAGTATCTGCATCACTGGGCCTCTCAAGCTCTCTCCTTCATCCCCGTCTCAACTCACTTTTCTGGCAGCCCATGATGGTTTGTAAATGCATAAAACACAGTGGGCCATACACGATAAACCTAAAGTAATATAAAGTAACTATAAGCCTTCCCAAAAGGTTTGTTAAACAAAGGTAGTGAGTCAGTCAGCTGTTCTGGCAGTTACAAGGCCTTGCATTGCCAGGGCTTTTGAGCAATTTACTAAATATGGTTCATTGTACCTACTGGTTCTTGGAGACATCAAACCAACAACTGTTTTTGCTTATTTATAAGAAAACTAATTGTACCAGCCTCTGGAAAATTATTTATGTTCTGATGTTGATCAAAGATAGATGTGAGAGTTTGGAAGCTGAGAAATGGAAAAAAGCCAGCCTGCATTTATTTTCAAGTGACACCCGTTTGTTTTTCCACAGTCCTAATCACCTCTGAACTTAGAGTGGAGGATGGGCACTTTCCACACTGGTTTTAAGGGATTTTTTTTTTAGAATAACCCATTTTCTCTCACATAGCACTTTTGCATTTCTTTCAGTGGAATTTCACCCAAACCTTCAGGGTGTTTCCTACAATTTCCTACAATTAGTATAATTATGTGTGTGGGAATATTGAATGATGCTTAGAAAATCAGGTAAAGTAGTCAACATCATGTTGAACACAACCTATGAATAACTTAATTGTTATTCATACTTTCTCCCTTTTGTTTTGCTACAGCCGTCACTCACAATCATCAGTACCGACTGTGGCAGGAAGGAGTGAAGGCAAATTCTGGTGTGCAGCATTTTGCTGAGCAGGGTTTAACAGCAGAGCTGGTAAAAGGAGTAAAGGATGCGAGGAAGACGAGGGCAGTGAGCTCCATATACCGCACACCCGGGATTCTCTCTGGAGTTGGCCACAGCTCCACTGAACTGGTTCTGCATCCCAGGAGCCCACTGGTACGTTAAGGCTGAGAGATGAAAAGGGACACAAGCAATAGTCCGACTCCAATGTCTAGGGGTATCATAAGCCTGGGAACTGAGGGGGTTTGATCAGAAAAAAAACAACTGCTATTCTTGACGTTCAAGAGCACTCCTAAAACCCATTCCAAGATAAAAAAAAAGGAAGCCTAATCTTATTAGAACCGTTAATATTTCCAGCCTCTTCTAGCATGAAAACTGAAATTCTTCTCAGATTAAGAAACTTTTGCTGTAAAATAACAAGTTAAAACTGAAAATGTGAAGTGTGTGTAACCAAAAGCCAGTCTAGGATGTATTTAAACTGAAAAAGAAAAAGAAAAAAGGAAACTGACTGCAAATGATTAAAATGGAACTAAATGGAACTAAAACTGAGATCAGATAATCAGTACAGTTTTTGGAGAGTGTATTAGCTATTAAACAATATATCAATCAAGACTAACAATCATTCATCTAGTTAGAATATTTCCAAAAATATAAACTATGAACAGGCCAAGCCTGAAAACGCTTGTTAGCTGTGACTGTAGCTCCCATCATTTATAACTATTGCTTTCCGCAACTATCCACAGCTTCTGACCCCTAAACCACAACCTTTGCTATGTTCCCCTCCCCTCTGTTTTAGGCTGTGTTTTCAGCACCCTCAACTTTGGAAAAGAAGATGAATCTCCCAATCCATCCTACTTTACCCCTTTCTTTTGCTTATTTTATTTCAGCGCTAGCTTTCCAGTGACTCACGGCTGCTGCTGGGCCTTTTATTTGTGGGGGGAAGTTTGGACATAGCAGCTAAAATGGGCACAAGTGGTAATGTGGTGACCTACATATCTTTATTACCCGTGCAAGCCTATTTTCATTACCATGCACCTGCAGAAAAAAGGAGCCCTATAAAAAAGAAAAAAGGGAAAAAGATTGCACACTACTTCCCTATAACACATGCCTGCAATTTCTGCTTGCTCTTAGCTGACTCCTGTGGTATTGCTTTTTTTAGAACTGCAGGGCTACAAGGCACGGGTGGCGTTAAGATGGCCAGTAAGCACATATATTTGTGTATGTGTGCATTAGCAGATATAATAGTCTGACATCAGTGTGTGGGGAATGGGGTGTTTATCTGTGTTCATGTGTGCTCACACATGTCACTTGGGTGCACTTACCTGACTTATTGTTGTTATTTTTGTACTGTGCTGTGTTTCACGAAGACAAATGGTCACTTTCACTTCACTTATAATAACCCTCACATTGGTTAACCTCAAGACAGAACCTAATCCTAACCCTCACTCTTGCCCTAATCCTACCCTTACGCCCAACCCAAACCTAATCCTTATCTTCACCCTGGCTCTATTACTAACTGTAAACTTAACTCTTACCCTAACCCTGATCCTACCCATTAACCCAACCCAAAACCTAATGCTCCGTCTTACTCTTTGCCCAACCTTAACCTCAACCCAAAACCTAAATTTATGCCTCACCTTGCTCCTTATGCTTTCCTTAACCTCAGCCCAGAACCTTATTTTAAACCTCACCCTGGCCTTAATCCTAACCTTAACCCAAAACCCAAACCAAACACTCACCCTGGCCCTAAGCCTATCTGGTTAGACCTTGGTAGACCTGTACCTGTACCCAGGTTAACTGAGGTTACAATGAAGATTGGGAGAGGGATAACACAATAGCAGATACAAAGATACAAATATAATGCAGTTAACAGCAGCTAGAAAACCTTAACTCTGTATATTCTGTAGATGCCTAGAAACCTAAAACCAGGTCACAGAGGACATTACGGAGCAGACTCTTTGTGGTATTAGCATGTCCAAATGATTGCTCTGTCAGTCTGTACATACTGCAATTAATTTTTATCACTTTCTTAGTTTACCTGCTCTTACTCTTAATGTCTCCAAATGGAAGTGCATTGTTGGGGCAAAGCTCACATTCAAACATTTCGTGACGGACTGGGTTTCACTGAGGCAACCACATAATAACAGGGTGAGGATTGGCATATCAATTGATGGATTTAGTTTGGAGAGACCCATAAGCCACAATCACACAGGCACTTAAGACAAATGAATGTATCAAAGACCGCAAATTTGTGACACATAAATATTTATAAGCCACTTTTTGGGGCGATTATGAGTTTAATTGGAAACAGGCAGCACCGGTGCGGCTTTCTTGAGGGTACTGTGAGGCATGCAAGGAAAGAGCAGTGATTTCTAGCCGAGACTCAGGCACAAAGAAATATAGGAAGGTTAATGTGACTTTTTCCCAAACAAACTGGAATTGTGAATTAGTGGATATTTTGGCAGAGGAGGGTAATTTTACAATAACGAGGGAAATAGAAGAAGAATGTGGTGTGCATTTGACGTCATGCTTTCATGTGTCGTTCTTCAAAATTGAAAGACTAAGATTTTTTTTGTTGCGGAGGTCTAGGTTGGAGCTCCAAAAATTGTTAAATAAAATATGTATATAATTAAACAAGTATTTTTCTGTATGTGTTCATCCCAACTGCTTGAACCAATGTCCATTGACCAGTCTAGACTGTAGAGATGAAGCCCCACTTGCATTTCCACGCCAGTGAAATTGATATAGCAGGGCGGTTTCCTGGAAAAGCCACAGCACTAAGACAGGAGGAGGTGGAGGAGAGGAGGGATGAGAGAGGGAAGAGTAAAGCACGTCTGGTCAGGCCACTAAAGTGACTTCTCTGCATTTTTTGAAAGTCATAGTTATTTGTAACAGTGCAGCTAAAGTTGAAACTGTGTTGTGGTTTGTTCATCACCAACAACCAGTTTTATCCTGTGTGAAAATTAAAGGCCAGTAGGGGTTTTAGTGCCATGCTTTTGAAGAATCACCTTGAGCTAAATCTTCCTATAAAATTATTTAATTGGGGTCCTTCTGTAGCATCACCCATTGGAACCTTTACTGGCACCAGAATGTTCGCCAAACAATAATTTTAATTTTAATTTTAAGAGAGCAAATCTTCATATCTCTGACTTAATCATGGCCTTAGAATATGGACTTAAATATCTCATGGATTAACAATGATTTGTGATTTCTGCTTTTTTAGAAGTGATGCCAGCAGCATGCAGTGCTAATGTATCAGAGCTCAGAATACTGTCCATTTGGTTGAACTCTGTACACTGGAAAACAAAAAAAGGCAACGGTCCACTCAGGAACCTTGGCTGCATATCAACTTTTCCTCTTAATCTTGAAATAGGCATGTCCCACAGGACTCTCTTTCTCTCTCTCTCTCTCTCTCTCTCTCTCTCTCTCTCTCTCTCTCTCTCTGTGTGTGTGTGTGTGTGTGTGTGTGTGTGTGTGTGTGTGTGTGTGTGTATGTGTGTGTGTATGTGTGTCTGACCTAGGGGCTTTTCCTGCATTAGGTCATAGCCCAACAGGAAACATTTGTCACCATTTAAAGAAAGAACACCCCACCAAGTTTCAGACTAACAAACACAGGAGAGACTGGAAAATGTTGGAAATAGCTAGAACAAACGTGACTTATCAAGCCAATTATTTTAGCCTAACGAGGCATATTGAAGGTAAAAAGTATGTTGACAGGCTGTATATGTGCCTGTATATGTGTTTGTGTGTCTGATCAGGTTAGTACTTTTCTGCAGCTCTCCTTGATGGTGAAAGTAATTCCTAGTCCTGACTGGTTCGTGGGTGTGGACAGCCTTAACCTGTGCGAGGAGGGGCAGTGGAAACAGGAAGTGACCTTTGACTTGCACCCGTTTGATGCCGGGACAGACAGCGGCTTTACTTTCTCTTCGCCCAACTTTCCCACAATTCCCCCTGAGAATATCACCATGGTGGGTGGCCATTTCTAAATGTTAGAATAGCTTATAACAATTTACACATATATATATACACACACACATCTATGTGATATATGTATTATACAGCATGGAAAACTTTGGGCACTCCTAGTCAAAAAATGTACGCACTCTTGCAAATTTTAATGCTTAATTACTCTTTAATTCCTATAACAATTTGGGGGGGAAAGCAGGTTGCAAAAAAATTAAGGCTCATTTGAAATGTTTTAAGTTTCATGTTTAAAATGAATAAAAACTCTACACTAAACTGATCATAAAAAAATGCAATATTATATTTCTTTCTTGTACTTTTTAGAAGACAATGTGTCGTTTGGCGGCTCGAACTTTTGCATAAGATTCTACCCATCACTGCATATATTACATATAGGGCTCAGTTCAATTAATCAAATGAACTTCACATTCTTGATAAATCAGCTCAATAACCAATGGATAAACCTGAGGTTCAACAAAATGCATTTTCATTTATTGCAGTTTCATATGTGAAAATCTGTGATGAAACACATGTGGAATGAAATGCTGTAACTGCTAATTTTGATAACTGACATTACTGCATTGCAGGCACTTTTCCTTAATTTGTGTGTTTTATTTTTGAGGTATACTTTGATAATTCTGTTGTTCCTCACAATGTTCCTTTGAAGAAAGCTAGTTCTCGTTGAATGTTATCATTTAGGAAGTAGATGGCTACAAAATTATTTGTGTTTTTGCTTCAGATTACATCTCAGAAGCCAAACCACCCGGCTAACTCCTTCTATTACCCACGGCTGCCGCATCTACCACCCATAGCCACCATATGGCTGAAGAGACAAGCTCACTTCCCTGTCCGTCAGCACAATCATGTGTCCAATCACATTCTACCACATCACATCAGGCCTCAGCAGTTCTCAGGTAAAATTACAAACACATTAGAGAGGACCCAGGTCTCGTGGGTTTCTTAGAAAAGTGGATAGAATAAGCTCAAAGTGATGACTGAGCAATAGGAATGTTCCTGATCTCTTCTTCTGTTTGGCTTAAATGCGAGATCCAGCTTAATGAAATACTGCAACAGTGTATTTTATCATAAGAACATTTTCTTAATCTTCTTAAGTGGCTTAAAATGTGTTTACACAGTCAAAGACGTCTTCATTGAACTGTTATAAAATACACATGGGTTCTATTTGATTTGATTTAAGTGGTTTACATTGATTATTGGTGATTCAAATCAAAAAGGCAAGCTCTCAAAAGAGCACCACTGAGACAAGCTTGTTCAAAATGCTCCTTTTATCAAGGTATTGTTTACTGTTTCTCTTTTAGTAAAGCACTTTCGTGTGTGGACACTCTACATGCGTCCCCTCATGTTCTCAGGCTAAAAAGTACTGGGCTTTTTCCCAGTCCACTTCTGTGGAGAATCAGCAAAAACATTTGGAGTTTTTATCCCATCAGCTTTGTATTTAACTTGTTGATTAAACAAGACTCAAGAATTTGCATGTCCTGTTGTTTCTCTCCACACAAACCTTTACATCATTTAAAAATAAAATTTGAAAAAAAGTAGTGGTTATTATTGGTAAGAACAAAGAGGAATGTAAGGCCAATGAGACCATGATAACTTTCCACTATCAGCATTTTCAATTTACACCATTTTCTTCTTAGGGAAGGCCACTTTAGTCATTCAGTGAAGGTACAAACTTAAAAGTAACACTTAAACTTACTTTATTTTTACAAATGGCATGCCTAACTTGTCACACACTTCAAACCACACTTACTTACTTAAGTGGCTTCTGAGCCTGACATACTGTATAAAAATATATGAGCATAAATTGCATTACTTGCACTAAGTATTGTGCATTATTTAAATCATTTGGCTTTCTCTGAAGGTAAAAAAGGCCTATATTAGGTTAGTGACAGTGGCTTGCAAAGATTTGAGTATTATATTCTGATACTCTGAACAGTGAAGTGAGCAGCAGATGAACTGATCAACAAACGGCATAAAATGAAAGATGTTAAGCCTTTTAAATAATATAAATGGAACTGTATGGTGAAAAAAAGCAAAAGGTTTACCCTAATCCTGAAAGAACTGCTAGTTTGATTGCTTGGAAGGAAAATAAAAACCCTGCTTGACTGCATAAGTACTTCTAGAAGATTTAGCAGACTCTGGAGTGGTGCTGTGCTACAGTGCAGTGTCACCTGAACAAATATGACCACCATGGTAGAGTCAGCAGATATTTTCCAAAGAGGGTGCAGCTAAGTACTGACCATATCAGGTGACCAAACCTTTGCTTCTGGCCCTTTTCATTTTTTAGTATTTTATTTTGTGCTTATGAAAATAAAAATGAGGAAATGATTAAATTAAATGTGTCATATTATTTAAAAATATAAAGAAATGTGTCTTCCTTAACTTCTTGCCTTTTGGTGATCAGGTCATTTTCTGTTCACTTAATTCTTTACAATAACAGATGTTTTAAGCAAGGGTGCCCAAACCTTTGCATGCCACTGAACATGGGCCTTGTAGTTAGATTGCAAAACAGTAAGGGGAACTGGGACAGCGGTGGCCTAGTGGTAAAGGGTTAAGCCGCAGGATCAGAAGGTCATGGGTTCATATCCTGAACCAGTAGGCTACCCTGAGATACCCTTGAGTAAAGCACTGTCCCTGTCACTGTTCCCTGGATACGGCTGCTCACTGCTACATGCTGTGTGTGTGTTAAATGCAGAAGATGTATTTTCTTTTGGTTCACTGAGTGCTGTGCTGTGATCTCACAATAACAGTTTGTCACTTTCACTAAAGTAAATGCACAAACCAAATTCAGTTTACTACACTCAAGGTTAAAGGGAGAGCATTGCTTTACATTTACTGGCTAAATAAAATTGCAGTTGTTCCCAGTTGTTCACCTTTGGTCTCTGTCTCTACAGAGACCCCTCTGGACTGTGAGGTGTCCATGTGGTCATCGTGGGGTCTGTGTGTGGGACCGTGTTCCCGCGGAGGCCTGCGCCACCGCACCCGCTATATCCTGCTGAAGCCAGCCAACAGCGGAACACCTTGCCCGGAGTTGGAGGAACAGGTCGAGTGCACGCCACACAACTGCTTGGCACAGCAGTGATGCCCTAGTCTGCGCTGGCACAGAAACTCTCACCCTGTTCAATATCAGAGCCACTTTGAAATGCATACCATGGCTAAGTCATGGCCACAGAAAAGGCAGAGGTCACCTGAAACCGTGGCCCGACCCTTGCCTGGAAAAGAATGGTTCACTCATTCTGTCCATAAAGAGACTCAAATCATAGGTACTGCACAGTGTATCCATAAATAACCATACATCGTATTTTTCAAACACAATTTTTGAGGATATTGTTTTATAGGGTGGCGGTGGTCTAGTGGTAGGGTACTTGCCTACGGATCTCTGGATCAAGAGATCCCCGGTTCGAATCCCACCTCTAGCACTACCACCACTGGGTCCCTGAGCAAGACCCTTAACCCTGAGTTGCTCCAGGGGGACTGTCCCTGTAATTAGGACATGTAAGTCGCTCTGGATAAGAGCATCTGCTAAATGCCGTAAATGTAAATGTAAATGTTTTATTTTTCAAAGACTTTCCAAGTGTCTAATGTAGGTAATGTGGGCATTTTATAGTGCTAAAATGAATTCAGGGTTGAGGTTAATTGCACAAAGCTTTAATATGAATGTTATTTGACGCTGGCACAGAACCTCTGACCTTCCCAGAACCTGAATGGAACTGTGCTCTCCAGTAGCAGGCCTATTGCAACTAAAATCTTACATTTAGAAAAACCAAGTGTTTTTTATTAGCAGACATGCTAATAGTTCAGTTTGAATACATTATATCCTATATATTGTATATGTTCCCTCTCTGGGGCCCTTCATAAGTGTTTTAATGGATCATTTCTTTAAATAAATGTGTGGTTGTTTGGCTTAAAGACATTATAATACTTTGATTTGTTGGTGAATCCGTGTTCAGTACTCCACCGTGGCAAGGCTGTTTGTGTCTTATATTTCAGACACTGGTTTTAATTATCCTCCCAGCTTTAAATAGAAGTTGATACAAGGGTGTCACATGGTCTTCATAAATAGTGTGTTTGGAAATGACAAATAAAGACAAGACAGAGGGGGTGTTGTTAAATTCAAACACATTTTTACTCACAAACACAAGTGATCTGTTTCTGGCCTTGAATTGTTCTTGAAACAATTCAAACAATACACGAAATGCAATACATGAACTCTTCTGTAATATTCATTTTAGCAGCAGTAAAGTTACATTTCCTCCAAATCCAGCATGCAGATTGACTAAATGAACCTCACTATTTTCAGTTTCTTTGGTGTGAGACATGCACATAAACACCCACACACACATCGCTCTCCCTTATGTCCATCTAGCTAGTAACATTTGCACACAGATGAAGATTCATTTTTTTCTGCATTTGTTGTCAAAAATAAACATTAAAATCGAAGTTCTAACAAAAATTTATTAAATTTTCAGAAACTACAGAAAATACTGATCAAAAAACTGTTAAACAATTTTTGATCGCAGGTTTTTTTTTGGAGAACAGTCCAGTCAAATGCTGATGAATAAATGTACATACATTCTGTTCTCCATGGTTTAAAATGACATTGAAATTGACATTGTGAAAAAGCCTTAAGGAATGTTATATGTAAAAGTGGCTAAGCTCCAGTGAAACACCTCTTATAAGTCACTCATTTTCATTGCTGCTTGTCCTAATTAGGATCCCAGGGGGTGCTGGAGCCTATCCCAGCTCTCACAGTGCGAAAGGTGGCGACACACCGTGGACATGGTGCCAGTGCATCGCAGGGCAGACCGTTCTGCCTGGGACTTGAACCCAGGACCTTCTCACTGCCCTCTTATAATTCTGTTCAATTTAAAGCTGGTCAGATTGAAATATGTAAATACTGTTGGTAACACTGTTGCTCTTCACTCATAATTTGTTTTACCAACTACATTTACATTTATGGCATTTAGCAGACGCTCTTATCCAGAGTGACTTACATGTCCTAATTACAGGGACAGTCCCCCTGGACAGCAAGGGTCTTGCACAGGGACCCAGTGATGGTAGTGCTTGAGGTGGGATTTGAACCTGAGACCTCATGAGCCATTTGTCCATAGGCAAGTACCCACCACTAGACCACCACCACTCCCAACTAGAGAAGCACACAACACCACACCACGCCAACCCCCCCAAACAAAAAAAACAACCCAAACCAAATCAAAACAAACAAACAAACATAGGCTTGAACTTTGTGATCAGATCACTGTTTACAATATTCATAGAAGAGGCCATGAACATACCAACTTTATATCAAAAGCTCATAGAGAGAGAAATGCCCTTCTCCGACTGCCAGTATTAGTGGCACCTACAGTATCTCCCACCAGCCCCTCCACAATCACACACAGCTTAACATGATTACAGGTGACATGAAATGGCACTCTGTGGGAATATTTCCCAAAATGCCCATTCAACAGCTATCCAATCAAAACCAAGGAAAGATCTTATTGCTTACACTTCTCCAAGTGCTTTCATTACAGGTATAAACAGTATGTTTCTAAACTAATGATAAGGCACATGCTTATGGTACACTTCAGTGTACAGTCAGGGATTTAGAAACAGGACTGGGAGATACTGACTCAAGATTTGTGGATTTAAGAAGACCACAGAGCTGCGAGAACTCTGGCGCCATCTAGCGGCCAGTCATGTTCAGTCAAATATGACTATTTTTACAAATCAAGTGAAAGTGACTATTCTCGTCATTGTACATACACAGCACAGCTCCCCACAGCGATATTCGACCTCTGCACACAAACACAGACCGCGCAGCTATGAAAGCACCCAGGAAGCAGTGACGGGGACAGTACTTTGCTCAAGGGTACCTCAGGGCAACTTACTTCAGTTCCCCAATCTTCATATTCTGTGGTCAGCTCCTTAACCACTAGGCCACTGCTGCGCCACCTCAGCAGGAGCAAAAAAATACTTTAAAGGGCGTGTGATTTGTACACATTGTATTAATTAGAATTATTAATAATATCCAAAGAGGTCGCTCTTACATTTCAAGACTATGCTGAAAATCTTTATTTGTGTGCATGTGAAAGTGAAAGTGACAACCCTTGTCATTGCGAGGTCACAGCACAGCACACAGTTAACCACAACAAAACTGGACCTCTGCATTTAACCCATGCAAACACCGTGCAGCAGTGGGCAGCTATTGAAAGCTGCCCGGGGAGCAGTGACGGGGACAGTACCTTGCTCAAGGGTACCTCAGGGCAACCCACTGGGGAGGGAATCGAACCCACAATCTTCTGATGCAACTCCCTAACCACTAGGCCACCGCTGCCCCATTTACATATACATATGTGTATAGGTATTTTATATATATATATATATAAGAAATAGTCAAAACAAATGTTACTGACTGGTTTTGAATGTAATGCAATATAGGTGCAATTAAGTGAAAGTGAGTGAAAGTATGAGTTTCATCAAATTTATCATCTCTTTATCACAGCAGCACAGATTAGCAGCACCTGTTTGGTAATAACTTGTGTCCAAACCCCCAGCACCAGGCCCAGACATAATTCTCATAACTTTTGCTTAAACTGGATGTAGCACAATTTTGAAGAATGCTTGGGATCACTATCCTGTTAGAGAATTACATTTTGTCCGGTGATATGTGCACTGATGGTTCTTTCAGCCATTCATCACCTTATAAAGCATTCGGTCACCCCAGATAACTGAAATGTATCAGAGAGAAATGTGCGGCTAAAGGAAAAAATCAGCTCATAGGATGTCAAGTACTTAAAAAGGACATTTTTATTATGTTTTACTAGAATTATATTTGTTATATTTGCTTGATAACCTTTTGTACTATATATATACACTGTATAGTACTGTATTATACTACATATATATATATGTATATATATATATATGTAGTATACATACATATATATATATATATATATATATACATATACAGTACTGTGCAAAGGTTTTATGCAGGTGTGGAAAAAATGCTGTAAACAAAGAACGCTTTCAAAAATGGAAGTGTTAATCATTTATATTCATCAATCAACAAAATGCAGTGAATGAACAAAAGAGAATCTAAATCAAATCAATATTTGGTGTGACCACCCTTTGCCTTCAAACCAGCATCAGTTCTTCTAGGTACACTTGCACACAGTTTCTGAAGGAACTCGGCTGGTAGGTCGTTCCAAACATGACTGTTTCTCCTCCGTGTGACACTGATGACACTGTTTGGTAAAACTGGTTGATCAGACACCGACTATAATCCTACAAAATCCCTGACTTTGTGCAAGTGTACCTAGAAGAACTGATGCTGGTTTGAAGGCAAAAGGTAATAACACCAAATATTGATTTGATTTAGATTTTTCCTTTGTTCGCTCACTTTGCATTTTGTGAAAGGATAAAAATAAACAATCATTATTTATATTTCTGAAAGCGTTCTTTGTTTACAGCATTTTTTCACACCTGCCTAAAACTTTTGCACAGTACTGTATATATATATATATATATATATATATATATATAGATAGACACACAGATTATATATAATATAATCTCTCTATATATAACCTATATATATATATATAGCCAATATATATAAATATACATTACATATAAAGAGATAGACAGACAGACAGACAGACAGACAGACAGATGGATACACACACACACACAAATAGAAATATTATATATTTGAACTCGGTTTTCCATGATTATGGAGTGTAATTCTCCCTGATGGCCGCTAGGTGTCGCCCGTGTGTTTTGGGCTCAGTGAGGAGCTCCAGCCCGCAGTGTGTACGAGGAGTGCGTTTGGTTGCCGACAGTCTAAATGGCGGACGCGGAGAAGGAGCTGTAGAGCAGAACAATAACACTTCACTCATCTGCACCAGGGCGCCGCCAAACCGCTCCGGAGGCGCACAAAAAACACCCTCCGGCAGAGGGGACCTCCGTGCATATGTGGCTGAACGTTTGTTAGACGGAGGCGTTTGCGCTTTGGAGCAATTTTAGGGCCTTGCGGTTGGTTTTTTCGGCGGAGTTTTGACGGAAGGAAGTGTCTCTTCATGGTGGCCCTGTAAACATGGGCGACTCTCTCGGTCTGATCGGGAAGCGACTGCTGCTGCTCCTCGGCGATGGAGCCTCTCCTTCGGCCCCCGACGCGGAGCAGGCCGCCTGGCTGAGGGGGACCGTGCGGGCGGTCAGCGTTATCGGCCTGGCGAGCCCAGGGGTGGAGGTGAGGCATGAAGAGGGGCAATAAACGAAGGGAGGAGAGTTGCGGAGTGTAGTTTGCAAGAGAAACGACTTTAGAAATGCACGGACTAAGAAAAGCGTTTGGAAACAAGACGCGCAGAGACCCAGGGGAGCAGTTAGAAAGCAGGAGCAGAGAAGGAGAAACGGGCGAAAAAGAAGACAAAAATAAAGTCAGCAGCAATTAGCAATGAAAGCTTAAACTGACGAAGATACAACGAAGATTCCAGTTGTAGACTCAGAGATAAGAAACGTGCACCGGAGGAGTCAGGAGGGCACAAACCGAAACGGCAACAACAACAACAGCGGGCTGACAGTCGTTTGAACACAAAACCTCAGACAGTATAAACCAGTGCCAAACATAATAAAACTTCCGAATATGTCCGCGTTTTAACTGCCTCAGACCTTTATCCATGCTCATGAATGTGCCATGGACTCCAATGTACTCAAATTGGCTTAAATTTAAATGTACTTCTGTTAAAAAAACAACCGCACGTTCTGATTAAAGTCGAGTTAGCATGCGAGCTAGCGTTAGCCGACTAGCAGTCTGTTTACCTATAAAGTAGCTCCTCACAGGCCCGTGAACATTCAGGACGAAGATTAACTGCTGTATAAGTGTTGTAAATGTTGTAACTAGTTCCAGTTTAGTTCATGAACTGCTTTATCCATCCTTTTTAACGTTTTTCGAAATTGTTCGTGTCTAAATAATGAGCTAACGGTAGCTAAGCGAGAGCAGCCCTTCAGTAAATCTGACTCCTGTCAAAGAAAAGGTGATTATTGTTCCGTGGAAAGCTGTTCACTCGGCGGACATCAATTTATTACTCACCAGAAACGTTTTTTCTTCTTTAAGTATGAGGGTATCTACCCGCAAAACAATACATTGCGAGCATCTGACTATTAACCAAGCTCAAGTTTAAAGGACTTTATTAAAGCAGATTTGGGTTTCACACAAAGTTTACTACTTTTTAACCAGACTAGATCATCTCCAGGTGAGCCACACCATTCACAAAGACTCCTGTAACAACCCTTGGGGTGGTCGCTTTAACGATGCGCTGTTTGTGGCCCGAAATCCATTATTTTAAATGTAAATATCTTCCTATGCTGATACACCTTTGTGTAGCAGTTGGAGTTACATGTGCATCTCCCTTTGCATTGATGCAACATGTAACAACATGTAACATGTAACATTCCTGCAGGGTTCCAGATGGACAGAGTGCAACTGTTTCTAATGATCTGAAGCAAATGAAGTGCGTGGACTTGTCACAGTTCTTGTGGCACCACTCTGCAGCAAACACGCACTGCTTCATGCTGCTGTGTTGCATTTTGGGATGATCTGCATCTGTCATTGATTGCTGCAGTTTATGCCTAAACACAATGCTGACTGATGCCCATCTCTGCCTTGTAGGTGTTCCTGGAGTTTGAGGATAGCCCGTGGCGGCAGCGCTCCTGGGTGCAGGTATACGGGGAGGAGGTACGAGTGGCTCTGATGGAAAATGCCATTGTATGGGCCCCCCGAAATGAGTCCACCGTTTCTGCAGCAGGGGGAACATCTACCAGCCACTGGCCAGCTCTGGTGAGTGCACACTTGTCTTCACGTTGCTGTTTGAGAAGTTTACAGTGCTGTCTAGATGCATCGCCAAAGCTTTTAAATGTTTGAAAACTATTTTATATTAGGTACTTTTATAAATGTGTCAAAACTGTAGAAATGTAGGACCTTAGTAGAATTACATTGCTCCACCTGTGTAAGTGTGCTATTTAGCAGCTTCACAGTCTAATACAAAACACACTAAATTATCAGTACACATTACTGACATACTGAAGTTACAGACAAGTCTTTAAAATTCATATTCAGTTCCTGTGCTGGTACTCACACGCTATGATCAGTGAGCACTGAATTTTTAACCCATCCTAACAAACCAGCAGTGAGCACTTACACAGTGAGAAAGAGCATATGCTTGAGGAGCAGTGTTTAGGCTGGTACCTCAGAACAAGGGTACGACCTGGTCTGGGTCTCAAACTCTCGAACCTCCGATCATGAGGGCAGGTACCTAACCGCTAGGCCACCAATACCCAGCCCTTCTATCAGTCAATTAAAGATGAGTTAATTTGAGCGCACAATCATTATACATGCCTTAACAGACAGACTAATGCGATTAATTGAATTAAATTAATCTGTTCTTAGTTATGATGTGGACTGAAAATTGGATTGTAAGAATACCTTTGGCAATGCATACTTTTATACCATGGTGGCCTAATGGTTGGGACCATAACATCAGAGGCTTGTGTGTTCAAACCCCCATAACTAGAGGGTTGTCGTAAGGTACCTTTAAACGAGGTACCATCCCAAATACTGCTACTTGGGTGTTGGCTGCCCATCACTCCAATTGGGAGGATGGCTTAAATGCAAAGGAAGCATTTTGTGGAGTGTTGTGCTGTGGTGTGTTCACAATGACAAACGGTCACATTCACTGTCACTGACACAAATAATAAAGAGAGCAAATCACTGAACAACCATTAGGTCACTTGTGTTCTAAGTGTTGGATGCTTTTAATGTCACATTCAGAGACTTGAATCCAGTATCTGTTGTGCCATATCAGCCCTGGTATAAGGCAGTCATTTTTAGTGTGAAATTGTTTGTATTTTATAACTTTTTCTTTGCTATACTCTAGATTGTTATTTATTTCTGACAAAACAGGTGTTTCAACCACTTGTGGATCGTGTTGGGATGGGATCCCTGGTGCCTGTGGAGTTCTTTGGAACAAGAAAGCTGGAGTTTCTTCCCAGTGGAATCACGCTTCAGAGATTTGAGGTTGGCTAACATGATGCATAATAGTAATTTATCTGTATTGAATGAAACACAGGGCCAAGACACTATATTTATAAACAATTTAAAAACTCTGATACCTAGCAGTTTAATGCAACTACTAGCTAATTTTGAAGGTGTTAAATTAACTTCAGTGTTTTTGTCAAGGCATGTTGGTTTAAGATACTTTTTGAATCATGTAAACATCAGACTGTTGTTAGAGGTCAGATGATGTTTCTTTGCAGGCTGAAAAAGATGTGAGGCACTCCCTGCTGCAAGAACAGCCGACCCTCCATGCTGCTATCAGCAGCTGGCACCGGGACGCGGAGCTTCAGGAAATTCTTAGAAAAGGTTGGTTCAGTTTTCAATTTTTTGAGGACAGTTTAGTTACAGCGATTCTCAAATGCCAGTCATAATCAATTTTTCTTTCTTTCTTTCTTTTTTTTTTTTTTTGATCAGGACCCTACACCATCCAGGGTCGGAGGGTGCAGGTGTATCAGCCAGAGTTTGAAGAGCCTTGGGCACTTGGGCTTGTTTCACAGCATGATCCTATCTCACATATCATGGAGATTACAATGGATCAGGTTTGTGTTAAAAATTATATGAATGATCATTGTTTCTTCCACTTTAGCTTCTTTTTATCTCAGTTTTGTATTTTGTATTGTCAATAGATTTAATTACATGGTTTATGATTTGAAGTATGTCATTCTCACTTGTGGTCATCTTTTTCTTTTGCAGGGTGAAGAGACACAGGTGGTTGATCCACGAGTCATTCATGTAATGCTTGCTGCGGATACTGTAGATGAGGTACACTCGAGCCCCCTTTTCTAAAATGTAGTCCTTTAATTTTATTGTTGAAAATCTAATCCAGATGTCTCTGGACATGTCTTAAACTTTAAAAGTTTTAAATATCTTTCTGCTTTGTGCTCGTTTTGATTTATTTTGAATCCTCTTGCAGAGCCAAGATCGGCGAAGGAAGGAGCTGGATGGAGGTAAAGGTGAGGGTGGGCGGAGGCGGCGGACTGCATCAGAAAACAATGAGGACATGACCCTCAAACGCTTTAAAGGAGCTGGGGAGAGTGAAGCAGACGGCCAGAATGGCAGCGGTTCCAGCAAAGACTCTGAGTCCATGATAATTAGGGGTGGAGAGACACCCTCAGGGGGAGTGGTAGAGGGGAAAGATGGAGTGGGAGGAGTAGCTGGGAATAGCAGTTCTAATCCTAGTCCAGAAGTAATAGCTCGGGCCTCTCAGCAGGATAATTCCAGTGGCAGATCTACTAACTTCAAGGAGAATGGCAACACCTCCCAAAGTCAAGATAAAATGGGACCTATTGCAACTATAGTGCTTCCCACATCCACTCCGACACCACCACCTTTGAAGCCTGCTCCATCTGCCTTTTCTAACACATTTCCATCTTTGGGCCAGATGCCCAACTTGGTGCCTGGAAATCCTGCTCCTAAATCCTCTCCAACAACTCCAGCAGCAGAGAGGGAGGACGGGGTTGTTTCAAGCTATCCAAAAACTGCTGCTCTGATATCTCCAGGCCCTGTCACCATCTCTTCTCCTTCCCAAGACAATACTCCCAGTGTGGTTCTTTCTGCATCCTCAGACCTCAGCCAGAAGGCCCCTGTTTGGGGATCACCCCCTGATGTAAGCCAAGTAAGCTCATAGATCTCTCTAAGTTCTGTTTAAACTTTTTACATTTGCTTAGTACTTGATGTGTTAATTGCAGGTAATCTTTGTTTCAGACCCCCAAGACAACTACCCTTGCTGCAGGATTCAGTCCTTCACAGCCTAAACAGTCCAGTGGTGCAGTATTTGGGGATGTCCCTGCGCAGACAAATGGATCTTCCCAGGAAAGCAAGCCCTTTGGATTTTATTTTGCCAACTCAAAAGAACCTCAGCAACAGGCATCTGATCCATCACAGAACTTATTCTTCCAGTGCATGTCTCAGACACAAGCTCAAAGCCCTAGCATCACTCAGGGCCAGACAAAGGACAATAAATACTTCACAGCCTTGTCAGAGTGCCTGAGCAATGAGCCACCAAGCTTGTTTAAGCCTGCAGCTCCCTCTGAGGGCCTAAAAAAGGCAGTAGTGGCTTCTGCATCTGCAGGACTCTTTGGCTCTTCAACGGCTGTCGGTTTGGTGTCAATGAAAGAGCAACCTAAAGTGCCTGATGCCAAGCCAGCAGGTAATGGAATTCTAATGAGCAAGCCTTTTGGAGCCGGAGGGGACACCCTGGGGAAACTGGCCACTAGTTTCCCTACAGCCAGTGGAAGCCCTGTTGTGGGTTCTGGGGACATTTCCAAACCTGCTGCTGGATTAGGAACCTCTTTGGGCTCGGGCACCGCTGGACTGAGTGTTACCGTCAGTGGTATGAGAAACGCTAGTGGGGCTAGCCTTGTTGGTGGATTTGGTTTTAAATCAAATAGCAAGGAAACTCATGAAAACCTGTTTCTTCAGGCTTCAAAAGAGCCTAATCCATTTCTTGCTTATGGTGGTGTGGTCTCTCACGGCCCATTTAGTGGACTGTCTACTTTGAAACAGCCCTCATCAGTGTCCACTGCTCTACCTACTAGTGGCTCTGGTATACTCACTCAACCTGCCTCTGAGAGTCAACCAAACTTATTCACAATGGCTGAACCTCCCAAGGGAATTTTATCTTCCCAGTTTACTGCCACTGCCTCTTCCTCTTCTTCTTCCTCTTCCTCTTCTCCGGCTCCTCTCATTTCAGTACCCCAGGATGAGCTACAGGTGCTCAGACCCAGCAAAGAGAGTCCAGGGGGTAGTGCTGGAGCTTGTGTAGACTCTGAAAGCGGGTATCCAGAGGGTCAAGATACCCCTATGCCCTTTGATCAGATGTCTCAAAAGTTCAGCCTTGATGAGCGTGGCCAGACGAGTAAACAAGATTCTGACTCGAGCTCGAACAGTGACCTGTCTGACCTTAGTGAGGCTGAGGAGACCTCAGAACAGAACCTGAAGTCTGGCGTCCTTTTGACTGCTAGTGATGGGTCAGAAGTGCAGAAGCTTAAGCCTCAGGCCGCTGCCAAAAGCCGGCCAAGGAGCAAACCCTTTAAAGGTAACCTTGCTATAGAATGGTTTCAGTTTGGAGTTTCACACATTCTTGTATAAATATGAAGGGGGGATTTGAGTGGTCATGTTTTGTAGTTTGACTTACTCTGTATATGAAGACTTTTGACTTTGTTAAAATATAATTTCATAGTGCTTTATTGATAAGGTCATAATTTGGAGCACTGCTAGTTCCAGTGATGGATGTCCGTTGTGCTTCTGTGTCATAGTTGGCCAGTCAGTGCTGAAGGACCAGACTAAGGTGCGGCGGCTGAAGCAGTCTGGTGAGGCTTTCCTACAGGACGGCTCCTGCATCAATGTGGCACCACACCTGCATAAGTGCCGGGAGTGTCGTCTTGAGCGGTACCGCAAATCACGTGACCTAGACTCCGATGATGATGACCCTAACGTCGCCTGCCGCTTTTTTCACTTCCGAAGGTGAGCTAAAGTTTCTAAATTTGGCTGCTGAACAAGAATAACCTCTTGGGCAACAGGTTGTGTATTTATAATTTTTCATATAATAAATCGCTGTTAGGGGCGGGGGTTCAGGAGCGATTCATTGCTTCAGCTGTCCGATTTCTATCACTGCTGCTGTACCCAAGCCTGAAAGACTTTCACATCGTCATTTAACTATTCAGGAATTTTGGAAAATCAGTAGAATTCATCAAGTTTCTGTTCCCACATGTGAAAAGGGAATATTTCTTTTTTTTTTTTTGCAGAGCTATAGCAGTTGTCTTCAAAGCAAGTTCTGTTTTTTTAAAAACATACTGAAGTGACCCACATAAATCATCAAAGAGAACATGTTATTTTTCCTGTTCTAGATTAGCGTTTACAAAGAAGGGGATACTTCGTGTTGAGGGCTTTTTGAGCCCACAGCAGAGTGACAACATGGCCATGGGTTTGTGGCTCCCCTCTCCGAATACGCAGGATGGACTTGACTTGGATACATCCAAATACATCCTGGCCAATGTAGGCGACCAATTCTGTCAGCTCGTCATGTCTGAGAAAGAGGCCATGATGATGGTGGAACCTCACCGTAAGAAACATACTGCCACTGGATATCTTTAATGATAATGATTCAACTGTTCTTTGTTCTCTTACCAAAAACCTCCTTCCATAAGTATGGTTTAGAATTTCATACCTTGGATTTCTGTCTGTACAGAGAAAGTGGCATGGAAGCGGGCAGTTCGAGGGGTACGGGAAATGTGTGACGTGTGTGAGACGACGCTGTTCAACATCCACTGGGTGTGCCGCAAGTGTGGCTTCGGGGTCTGCCTAGACTGTTATCGACTACGGAAGAGCAGCACACGTAGTGGTGAGCTTTTGATGGTTAGATTTTCTGAGCTCTTTTATTTTATCTCTGTGTTTTTATTGCACATAGTTTTCAGCTTATTTGTTATTTCTGAATAACATTTTTTTTTCCCTCTCATTCTAGCAGAGGAGGATGACAGTGCTGATGACGAGGTCTTCTCATGGCTGAAATGCGCAAAAGGGCAACCTCATGAACCCCAGAATCTCATGCCTACTCAAATTATACCTGGCACAGGTAGACCTTCTCTTTAACTTTTTAAAAACCATGATCCCCATTTGGGGATCGGACTAAAGTTGCAAATTTCAAGAAAGATGGTTATGCTGAAATGGAAAAAACAAACAAAATAAATAAATATTGGCAGTTAATGGATTAATTTTTAGCAATAAAATTAAGTTGAAAGTGATAATGTAAAGAGTTTTAATTACTGTTGTTAGATGAACCCAGAAAAAAAATTACAGAAAAATTGAGATATGGGGCCTTTTTTAAGTGTTCTGTTTTTTATTTTCCTTTTTACCCCTGATGTTATTTTGTTCAGTAGTGTGTTTTTACTGTGTTGTGTAGTAACACTTACCTGTCTTGTAGCACTGTACAACATTGGGGATATGGTGCATGCAGCACGAGGCAAGTGGGGAATCAAGGCAAACTGTCCTTGTACCAGCCGGCCCTACAAACCTGTTGTGCGGCCTACAGCCCCCAATGGAGTTTCACAAGTAAGACCAAACACGATGATCACATGTTACCACATTGTACCACGGTGATTCAGGATGAACTATTTGAGAGCATTTATTTACGATTTGTGTCATGTTTTTGTGCTCACCTATGAATATCCTAAATGTTGTATGCTTACTTAGTGGGTATTGTCATGAATTCAGTCATTTAAGTTTTCAAGGTTTTATCTCTTTCATTAGCTGCAGACACATAAACTTGTCTTTTTGCAGTCAAGTGCAGCATCCAGCACTGGAAATGGTGCTTCCACTTCAGCCACGCCCCGTCCAGATGGGGATCCCACAACTATGACCATCAAAGTGGAACCTGGTACAGAAGGTAGCAGTGCAGAAACATCAGCAGGCACCAGTAACCCCAGCAGTACCACAACAGCTTCAGTCATTTCCCAGACAGCTGGCTCTAAAGATGGCAAGGGCAACCCATCTTCTGCACTCCACTGGCTAGCTGACCTGGCCACACAGAAGGCTAAAGAAGACTCCAAAGGTAAGCTCTTTTTTGGATCGCAGGATTTATTTATTTATTTATAACCTATTTTGATGGAGTCATAAGTATTTTTAGTGTATTATGCTGTGTTGTAAGCTGGCGTGTGTGCATATTGGTATCTGTGATGTTCTGTATTTTTAAAATGACTATAGATAACAATGCATAATATTAAATAATAGTAATAATAATAATATTTAAAATATATGAAGAAATCATTCATGTGTTCTTTGAGATTTTAATGCAACTGTATAATATCACTATGTTCCTGTGATCCAAGATGTTTAGCTTATCTTGTCGTTCAACTGTCTTTTCAGATTCAAGCTCTCTGCGGGCCATGATGGGCCGTGACACCCGATCTCCCTTTGGTCTCGATGCCTTCAGCAACCTCTCCAAACCATCAGCCCCTAGCCCTAAACTCTTCAACAGCCTTCTTTTGGGTTCCGGGCCTGCCCAGCCCAAAACTGAAGGAACAAGCCTGCGAGACCTGCTTAACTCTGGTCCAGGCAAACTACCCCAGGCTCCTGATGGTGGAGTTCCTTTCCCCTCTGTATTCTCTTCTTCGTCTGGGGTGAGTAATTGGTTGACAGTTTGTGAATTGTGTTTCACCATCCTAAATTGATTGGATGTGTTTGGCCTAGTGTCCAAAATTCTAAAACAGTGGATATTCATATACATATCTGTTAATGCCTTTTTTTTTGTCAAACTGCAATCCTTGGCCTGTTTTTGTTGAAGGAGAGATTGGGCTGGGCCAGGGGTTGTTTTTACATAATTGTATCAGTCATTTAAAACATTTTGGAGATAGAACTGCTTAGGAAGTACTGACAACATTCTTTGTACTCACTGGCAGCCTGATAAGATGAAGGGAGGACTACCTACCATCCTGGACCACATCATCGCCTCTGTGGTGGAGAATAAGAAGGCTGAAGGCCGTCGGGTCTCAGGGACAGCAGAGTCCGGAGAACCAATAACTATCCCCCGCAGAGAAGGAATGATGGGCCTGAGCGTGCTAGACCCTCATACTTCCCACTCCTGGCTCTGTGATGGTCGTCTCCTCTGCTTGCAGGACCCCAGCAACAGCAACAACTGGAAGATCTTCCGAGAATGCTGGAAACAGGGCCAGGTGAGTGGCGTAGATTTGTGTGTAAATGGTGTTGTCAAACCACTCCTTTGTCAGTGTAGGTGCTCTTTCATTTTAAATATTGATGGTACTTAGTATTCAAATAAACTATCAGCATAAACAACTAAAGCCCTTTAAGAGCTTAATTAATTTTACATTTGGACGTAATCTAATTTGAATGCTTTCCATTGAGTTTTTTTTTTTGTTTTTGTTTTTTGTTTTTTGTTTTTTTTTTTTTTATTTTGCAGTCTTTCACTATTATTTTTGTTCTTCATTCAGCCGGTGTTGGTGTCAGGCATCCACAAGAAACTTAACAGCGCTCTGTGGAATCCGGAAGCCTTCAGTGAAGAGTTTGGACATCAGGATGTAGACCTAGTCAACTGCAGGAACTGTGCCATCATATCTGATGTCAAGGTCAGAGACTTCTGGGACGGCTTTCAAGTCATCTCTAGTAAGTGTAGCGACTTTATCAGATACAAGGCTAAAATCTTTGTTTATACCAGTCTTAAATCTATTGTTATTTTTTTGCAAGTTTTACAGTCTTTTAAATTAAGGTGTGGAGAAGGTCAAGAACCTTTTCAAGGTCCTCCAAATAATGTAAAGGTTGTTTTTAACTTTTTTTTTTTTCCCCAAAAAAATTATTTCCAGGCCAGGAACTATTTAGGAATGCTTAGTACCTTTATATTTGATAACGTACTGTAATGTTCTCTTTCTGGGTTTTTAAAAAAATAATTTCTCTTTGAATTCCACAGAGCGTTTGCAGGGTACAGATGGGCAGCCTATGGTACTGAAACTCAAAGACTGGCCTCCAGGGGAAGATTTCAGAGACATGATGCCCTCACGGTATTATCATTGTTATACAAGTATACACGGTATTATCATAGTTATAAAAGTTACGCTTTCAGTAAAAAAGTGCTTTGTCATTAAATATCTGTCTCATGTTCACAGGTTTGATGATCTCATGAACAACCTTCCTCTGCCCGAGTACACTAAGAGAGATGGTCGACTCAACCTGGCCTCTCGTCTTCCCAATTTCTTTGTACGTCCAGACCTGGGCCCCAAGATGTATAATGCATATGGTGAGTAAAACACTATTATTCGGATAACAGAAGTGTAAATAAGTAAAACTGATACATTTCCACCCTTTTGAATGTTTGTTTAGCTCCTGTTCATTATGTAAAATAACCAATGCCTGTTTTACTTACTATACCTCAAGCTTGTCTTTGATTTGTGTTTAATTGTGGTTTGCTAAAATTCTGTTTAGTTATTGTATGTAAGACTTGTCATCCATTCAAGTAGAAGCAAATAGAACCTAAACTAAACATTAAATTCTAAAATGTCAATCTCAATTTCTATCCTGCCCTTTTCCTCCCTTTCGCTGCAGGCCTCATCTCTACGGAGGACAGAAAGGTTGGCACAACTAATCTACATCTGGATGTGTCCGATGCTGTTAATGTGATGGTGTACGTAGGAATCCCGGAGGGAAACAATGACCATGAAAATGGTAAGCAATCATGATGTGTCTGCATGCATCTGATGGATATTGTTATATTTCATAAGTTTATAAGTGCTGTTTAATTTAATTAAATAATGTGGTATGCTCAGTATTTGAAGTGCTAAAGTAAAGCTATGTGTCATAAAATAATTGCATCAAGGGGGAGTGGGGTGGGGTTGGGGGTTTAATTAAGTAATATCAGGTGTTTCTGACTATGAAATAGGCCTACAGTGTCACCTGCGCTTTTTTGCCACTATGTTCTGTGTCTGTGTACAATCCATTTCAACATGTTTTTTGATTATGCATTATTCTAACCTGAGTCTTTGTCAGCCCAGTGCTTTTCTTTCTCTGACACTATTCAAATTCTATAGTGTCTGATAGGTAGAAAACCTCTCTTTGTAGTCTCTGTCTGTTGTCGAGCTGCCCTGCCAAAGCATATTGCTCCTTTAGACTGTGTCCAGAGTTTTGCATAGCTGTCCCAGTTACTTCCTCTATACATATTCCAAAAAGCAGTGTGTATTCACACATCCTCAATTTGCGCACTAACAACTGAGTAGTAAATAATGCCCAGAGTGCGTTTAGGTTGCCACTAACACGTAGAACCACTAGGCAACCTAAAATCGCACCTTAAAACCCTGACCACCTGCTGGCTCTTAGCTCAGGTCACCAGGGTATTTGCTTCTTTTGATTGTGGCACCATTTCTCATTCACAGAAGCAGACCTCGCTGGATACAAAGGTCTGTGCATTTATTTTTATAAAAATTTGTCTCCCGTCCTAGGCATGTCCTCTACACTAACCCTTCTCTCATTCTGCCTTTCACTCATCATTTTCTACCCCTCTTCATGTGCTGTTCAATATACAGATTAAGACAATAACTCTGGATAAACTACTAGCGTCTGACTGTTATTTACAGTACTGTGGAAAAAATTCTGTAAACAAAGAATGCTTTCAAAAATGGAAGTGTTAATCATTTATTTTCATCAGTCAACAAAATGCAGTGAATGAACAAAAGAGAAATCTAAATCAAATCAGTATTTGGTGTGACCACCCTTTGCCTTCAAAACAGCATCAGTTCTTCTAGGTACACTTGCACACGGTTTTTGAAGGAACTCGGCTGGTAGGTTGTTCCTAACATGACTGTGTTTCAACATCCGTGTGACATTGATGATCATCAGCACCTGTTTGGTAAAACTGGTTGATCATACACTGACTATAATCCTACAAAATCCCTGACTTTGTGCAAGTGTACCTATAAGAATTGATGCTGGTTTGAAGGCAAAAGGTAGTAACACCAAATATTGATTTGATTTAGATTTTTCTTTCGTTCGCTCACTTTGCATTTTGTTAATTGATAAAAATAAACAATCATTATTTATATTTCTGAAAGCATTCTTTGTTTACAGCATTTTTTTTCACACCTGCTTAAAACTTTTGCACAGTACTGTATATCCATTGGTCTATAATATGAACAGGCATGAAATGACTGTGGTTTCATTTGTGAAAATAAAATGCATTGATAATTAGTCTTTTTTGGCATATGCACTGCTCAAAAAAATGAAAGGAACACTTTCATCGGAGTATAGGATCAAGTCAGTTAAACTTCTGGCATATTAACCTGGTCAGTAGCAGAGGGTGTTGTTAATCAGTGTCAGCTGTTTTGGTGTTAATAAAATTAACAGGCACACTAAAGGGGCAACAATGAGACCACCCCAAAAACAGGACTGGTTTTGCAGGTGGAGGCCACAGACATTTTTTCTCTCCATCTTTTTTTTGACGGCTTTTCAGTAGTTTTGCATTTGACTCGGGTCAGTGTCAGTACTGGTTGCCTGAGGCGATACCTGGACCCTACAGAGGTTGCACAGGCAGTCTAACTTCACCAGGATGGCACATCAATACGTTCCATTGCCAGTAGGTTTGCTGTGTCTGCCAGTGCAGTCTCGAGCATGGAGGAGATTCCAGGATACAGGCAGTTACTCAAGGAGAGCTGTACAGGGCCGTCAGAGATCCTTAACCCATCAGCAGGACCAGTATCTGCTCTTTTGTGCAAGCAGGAACAGCCAGAGCTCTACAAAGTGACCTCCAGTAGGCCACTGGTGTGAATGTCCCTGACCAGACCTTTAGAAGTCTTTGAGGGTGGACTGAGGGCCCAACGTTGTTTAGTGGGCCCTGTGCTCACTGCCCGGCACCGTGGAGCTTGACTGGCATTTTCCAGAGAACACCAGAATTTGTATGTCCGGCACTGGTGCCCTGTGCTTTTCACAGGTGAGCAGGTTCAATCTGAGCTCATGTGGCAGACGTGAAAAGGTCTGGAGAAGCCACGGTGAACGTTATGCTGCCTGCAACGTTGTTCAGCCTCATTTGGTTTGGTGGTGGGTTAGTTTTGGTTTGGGGAGGGATATCCATGTAGGGATGCACAGACCTGTACAGGATAAACGATGGCACCCTGACTGCCATTAGATATCCTCAGACTGTCCTGGGGCTCAGTGATGCTCAGATCAGGATCTAGGAGGAGATACCCCAGGACACCATCCGTCATCTCATAAGGAGCCCCGACATTGTTAGGCATGCACACAAGCACGTGGGGGCCATACAAACTACTGAGTACCATTGTTTGGGTTGCTGCAAAGACATTTCAGCAAATTGGACTAGCCTGCCGCATCAGTTTTTCGGTTTAAATTTCTTGGTGACTTTGAATTAAGCCCTCTGTAGGTTGATAATTTTCATTTTCATCAAATGATGTACTTTTGTTCCTACCCCATTACCCATTCAGTATATCAGGATATCCAGCATGATTCTTTTTTTTTTCTTTTTCAATTGAGATCTGATGTGTTTTCAAAGTGTTCCTCTAGTTTTTTTGAGCAGTGTTTTAGTTCTTGCAATGTCATTATGTTGAGGCAAGCAATTAGAAAACTAAAAGGTTGTAAATAATAAAAATGTAAAAAAAAGAAAACAAACCACCATTATGTCTAACATAAAGGTAACTTCTGGCAAAGCCCTGCTCCCAGTGTGACTTTTCGATGCTAAAGACTTTAGAGATCTGCTATTCATGTTTAAGAAATGTGCTCGTTAAGGGCAGTCGACAACAAACAATTATCTGTCTAAATCAGGGATTCCTAATTTGGGTCCTGGAGTGTCCAAAGATTTCCATGCTCAAACAGACACTGGCCTCCAAGGACTAGAATTGAGGACCCCTGGTCAAAATCATTTCAGGGTTTCTTTACTAGATAAAGTTCTTCTAAAATATAAATATAAAGTGGTATCAGCTGATTTTTTTTGAGTTTTTAGCCCCTTAATTACTGGTTTAGTGTCAAGCAAAAAAATTTTCATACCGATCAGGCTCTATGCACTTCACACTTCACCTCTTTTAATTTGCACCAGTTACTCACTCCTGAGCACACTGTTGCATTTATATGATGTAATCACAATTAAGAAAGAAAAATTGTTGAGAGATTTAATATTAAATTATTACATCTTATGATTTTATAAAGGAGGAAAATGTGTAATTTCACCAATTCAGCTATGGGTGAAAAAGCATGACGTGAAGATGCATAATATTTCGAAATACAGAAGTAATCAAAGCCTTAAAGGCCATCACATTTAGATGTAAAATAAATTCATGTTTTGCCAAACTTAAAGGAGCAATAACAATTATGAATAGTTTAATTTGTTCCTTGAAAAACATACAGTCTATGTTTAATTTGTTCCTTGAACAAACGTACAGTCCAATTCTGTATGTTTGGTCTGCAACCAGAGACACTGAACTGGAAGTGAACAATGTTGTCCGCTTTTCAGTGGTTGTTGTTTTTACAGTGATTTGATAAACAGAACCAACTGCATGTGATGCCTCTCATCCTAATGACTGGAATACCTGTGAAAGGACTTTTTTGAGAGACATCTGAATGAATTCTAGACTTTTTGCCTCTAAAATGCTCAGAAACGTTGCTCAGGCACATTCTGTTGCTCTGTCTGCTTCACTCTTGCACTCACCTGACTGAACAAAGTAGGTTAACCACATAGATCTATAGTTTGTGGAGTAATAATAAAAGAATAAAATCTTATCTGGCTGTAATGGGTTGCTCCAGATTAAATTATGTCGTACTCTACCAGCTGTTTCTTCTTCCAGAAATACTAAATGAACTGGCAATAACCTTACTACTTAAGAGCTGGCGCAGATTTTAAAGGAGGAGAAATGATTCGTAGAGGCCCAGATATTCCATCCAATTGGGTGGTAGTGTGCTGGAATCTCCTCCCCACTCATTTCTCCTTGTGAAACCGTTTGGATTTTTTATTTATTTTTTGTGGGTGTGTGTGAGAACATGTAAATCTTTTTTTTTTTTTTTTTTTTTCCCCCCTCTCAGTGGTCTGTGCTGTCTTTAGAAAACTGAAATGAACACTTCCTCTGCATTGAACACACATCTCATAATTCACAGTTACTGTTTCTTTGCTTAGTCTGGAAATATTAAAGCAAAAATGACCTATGCAAAGTTTAGTCCTGATAATAGTTTTTACTGTAGATTTGGCTTAATTTCTATCTGGGCTTTCACTTGGTGTTGGACTTGAAGCTCTCCTCAGGATAATCATTTAATACAGAATTTTGCTTAGTCAATGGTGGAATAAGATGATCCCACTAATGTCTTATTGGAAATCATCTCAGAGTGTTGGTCTAATGTGTGACAGGGCTTTATATAGTGTGCTTGTACACACTTTCCACTGATCTGTGTTGTGACTACAGAGGTGGCAATCACCATCGAAGAGGGGGATGTGGATGAAATGACTAAGAGGAGGGTGTATGAGGGGAAGGAGAAACCAGGTGCGCTGTGGCACATTTATGCTGCCAAAGACGCTGAGAAGATCCGTGAGCTTCTGCGCAAGGTATGAAGATTATACAGCAAATGCAAATACTGCTTAGTTTTTTTACTATTACATATTTGAACTACTTGGGGGTGGGGGTGGGGGGGGACGACGACAATATTTCACCCCAAAAATATGCACACTGAAAAAAAAATTATAATGAAGTTGATAGTAGTTTTTGCCTGGTATGCTGAAAACTATAGCTAAAAGAAAAATTCTTGCTGAATGTGAAAAGATCAAATATAAAAAGTATTTCAGTGTTTAGGCTCCACTAAGAAACAATCAATAAACAGACCTTAATTTATAACAATTTCAACCAAAATACAGTATTGGACAGAAGGAGCACACTTGGATATTTTGCCCCAATTGTTAAGATCACAGGATAATTTTTTACGGACACTTTTCACACTTTACAGTCTATGAAACAAAAAAGCTTACTGCCATTAACATCCATGTTGAATGCAGCACTATTTGTGTACCATTTATTTGTAATTTACATTGGGGTGACAACTTTACAAAGAAAAAAAAAATCATCACTTAGATCTCAGTAATACAAAATAGCCCGTTATTCTAGAAGTGAAAATTTTAGCTGGAATTAAATCTCATGAGTCATGTCATTCCGTGATAAAGGTGGGAGAGGAGCAGGGTCAGGAGAACCCTCCAGATCATGACCCTATCCACGATCAGAGCTGGTATCTGGACCAGGTGCTGCGCCGCAGGCTTTTTGAAGAATATGGGGTGCAGGGCTGGTCGATTGTGCAGTTTTTGGGAGATGCAGTGTTCATTCCAGCTGGAGCACCGCATCAGGTGAGCATCAGAGAGAAGGTTTCAAACACTCAGAAGGTAACATGTAAACCTGACCTCCAAACGGTCTGTTAAATTGCCATTTTTCACTGCAAAGGAACAATTCTTTTTATTTTTTATTTTTTAAACACCTAGTTAATATCAGGCAAGCTAAAATTTACTTCTCATGCTCTCTGCAGGTGCACAACCTGTACAGTTGCATTAAGGTTGCAGAGGACTTTGTCTCGCCAGAGCACGTGAAGCACTGCTTCAGACTGACACAGGAGTTCCGACATCTTTCCACCACGCACACTAATCATGAGGACAAGTTACAGGTATTTACAACAGATTTTTCTAGTTGGTCAGCAAAATCTTGTCATCAATATAAAATGTTTGTACATTTTTCTGGTTTTGTTTTTCTGTTTATCCCCCTTCCCAGGTGAAAAACATCATCTACCACGCTGTGAAGGATGCTGTGGGAACACTGAAAGCTCATGAGTCAAAGCTAGTCCGTTCGTAGGTCTACCTGTCGGTGGTTGACCTTAAACTTGGGCCATCACCATGAGATCACAGAGACATGAGGGTGTTGATGGGGCACTTAAAGAGAGGTTTGGAGCGGACCAGTGCACTCACACAGAACAACCTCTTCAATTCGAGACTTCTTTCAGCTTCGGGCTAGGATGAAGGATGTGCTTCATCAGTGTTACAATAAAATTGTTTAGTATTTTTGAACAACGTTTTTTCCCCTCTGTATTTAAACTGTCTGTGTCTGTTCATTTTTTTAAATGTGGAAAGTTTGTCGGACTGTTCAAAAAGAAGCTAAAGAATTTTTTTTTTATTATTTTTTTTTTTCTCTCAAGGGATAAGCTTCTTTACCCCTTCTACGTTAATGTGAGCACTGGGTTTCTTTTTTTAGCCGACATTAATGGTTTGTTTTCTTCAGTAGAGGAGAACTCTGTCTGTAAAGGAGGTGAAAGAAAAAGCATGAAAAAAAAAAATGAAAAAAAATCCCTCCACCCTCTGGTCAAGGTGGACATGAGTTCTGAAGGGAACTAGACCAAAGTTTTGTATTTTTAGTTTTTATTTTCAACTAAAATGAAAATGTCTTGTTTTTTTATAGGCCATTAAGTAATTTGAATCACTCATGATGAATGCTAGAAAAGACTGGCTATGAGAAATGGTCATTTCAAAATCAAAAATTCCAGTGGCTGCTGGTCATTAATATGTATCAATATATATATTGATCTTAGCAGTGTGTATGATTTTTCAAAATAAAGTTTACAAAAAAAGGAATTGGCCCTGTTTTGTAAATGGTACATATTTAATTTCTTAGCAATTTGTTTCAATTCTTATTACTTAACTGAATTAAACCTTGTGGTCCCTTGATTCTTTGAACACTGCAATAAACAAAGCATTTTGAAATGTACACGCTTACACGACTGTTTCTGCTTTAGGAGTCTGACGTGTGCCTTGAATTTATTTGAGGACATGCAAAAGTGAACCAAGGATTTTTTTCTGAAAAAAATGCTACAAATGTATATTAATGTTTTGTTGTACAAAGTGGATAATAACATTGAAAAGGGACTTTGCCACAAGGGTTATGCTGGAAATGAATTCTTGTGACATTAAAAATGGCTCAAAGCTTTTCACATTTACATGATGACGGTCCTGGGATTGATTCTGGGTCCTTCTGTGTGGAGTTTTGCATGTTCTTCCCATGTCAGCATGTGATTCATCCCACCATCCAAAGACGTCAGGTGGATTAGAGATGCTAAATTGGTCTTAGGTGTGAGTGTGTTCATCTGTGTGTCTGCCCTGCAAAAGACTGGTGACCTGTGAGAGGCTTCAGCCTGTGTGTGACACTAATTAGGACAAGCGGCAATGAAAATGAGTGAGTGAGTGATAGTGAATTACCCTCTTTAATGCCCAAGCACACTTTTAACCAGTTCAATCGAGGCAAAGTGGTTATTTTGTGTTATTTACTGTTATTTCTCCTTTGCCACTGTCAGTTGCAGTGATTGGTTCATAAATGTAGGCCAGTTTAGTACTTTTAATAACCTTTATATTTATCCTTCCCATTGTGCTAAAACACTAAGTCATATCTGATTGGGACCTACTGTGTGATGGAAAACAGTATACACATATTCTAGCTGTTCATCCATTTAGTGTCTTCAGGGTTCAGCTGAAGGTTGAGCTCTGCTTATTTTCACCACCAAGCACAGCTTGACATGGTTGAGGACACAGAATTTCCTCATGGCCTGGTTGGAGCTCAAGAAACAGTAAAATGAGATTTTGTGGTGCACATGAGCCCAGGGTCACCATGACCAATGCCAGACAATGATGAAGTTCCTTCATGTGTTATTGTGATCTAACATCAGTATCTGAAATCACACAGTGGTGGCCTAGTGGTCAGGGACTTGACCCCATGTGGGTTTGAGTCCTGGACCAGTAGGTTAAACAAGGGTACCCTTGAGCAGCACTGCTCCTCGGGTGCTGTATGTACATCTGCCCGCTGCTCCAAAAGGATGGATGATTAGTTTATTGCAGAGGAAGCATTTTGTCATGGTGCACTGTGGTGTGTTCACATTGACGGTCACTTTCACCAATACTCTTGTGGCTGAATGCAATCAAAACCTTTCCAACTTCTTCTTCTTCTTTTTCTTTCGTTTGCTCCCGTTTAGGGGTCGCCACAGCGGATCAACTGTCTCCATTTCTTCCCGTCTTTTGCATCTTCCTGCTTCAAACCGACCACCTGCATGTCCTCTCTCACCACATCCATAAACCTCCTCTTTGGTCTTCCTCTTCTCCTCTTTCCTGGCAGCTCCATCTTCAACATCCTCCTTCCAATATAATCCTCATTTCTTCTCTGGACATGTCCAAACCAACGTAACCTTGCTTCTCTAACTTTGTCTCCAAGATGTGTAACCTGAGCTGTCCCTCTAATATACTCATTTCTAATCCTGTCCATCCTCGTCACACCCAACGAAAATCTCAGCATCTTTAACTCGGACACCTCCAGCTCTGCCTCCTGCCTTTTCGTCAGTGCCACCGTCTCCAACCCATACAACATAGCTGGTCTCACTACTGTCCTGTAAACCTTCCCATTTACTCTAGCTGGTATGCATCTGTCACAAATCACTCCAGCCACTCTTCTCCACCCATTCCAACCAGCCTGCACTCTCTTCTTCACCACTCTTCCACACTCACCCTTACACTGAACTGTTGATCCCAAGTATTTAAACTCCTCCACCTTTGTTACCTCCACTCCCTGCATCCTAACCACTCCACTTTCCTCCCTTTCATTCACACTCATGTATTCTGTCTTTGCCCTACTCACTTTCATTCCTCTCCTCTCCAGAGCATATCTCCATTTCTCCAGGTTCTCCTCAAGCTGCTCCCTACTCTCACTACAGATCACAATATCATCAGCAAACATCTTTTGAATACACTCCTGGACTTCTTGGTTCCACCACCAGGTTTCCTTATCCTCTTTCTTCCTTCCAGATGTCACACCAAGTACATTTCTAGCCGTCTGCCTTATCACTTCTTATCACAACACCTCCCAGTGCCCGTGTTAACTCCTGCCTGAATTCCACCTTACAGTCCTCCTCCTTCAGCTTCCACCACTTGATCCTCGACTCTGCCCTCACTTTCCTCCTCTTCTTGACCTCCAAGGTCATCCTACAGACCACCATCCTATGCTGTTTAGCAACACTCTCCCCTGTCACTACTTTGCAGTCTCTGATCTCTTTCAGACTGACCCTCCTGCAAAGAATATAATCCACCTGTGAGCATCTTCCTCCACTCTTATACGTCACCCTGTGCTCCTCCCTCTTCTTAAAATAAGTATTAACTACAGCCATTTCCATCCTTTTTGCAAAATCTACAACCATCTGACCTTCAGCATTCCTCTCCTTGACACCATGCCTACCCATCACCTCCTCATCACCTCTGTTCCCTTCACCAACATGACCATTAAAATCTGCACCAATCATCACTCTCTCTCCCCTGGGTACACTCTCTATCACTTCATCTAACTCACTCCAGAATTTTTCCTTCTCTTTCATCTTACAACCAACTTGTGGAGCATAAGCACTAACAACATTCATTATCACACCTTCAACTTCCAGCTTCAAACTCATCACCCTCCCTGACACCCTCTTCACTTCCAAAACACTCTCCACATACTCTTCCTTCAGGATAACACCTACTCCATTCCTCCTTCTATCCACACCATGGTAGAACAGTTTAAACCCCCCTCCAATACACCTGGCCTTACTACCCTTCCATCTAGTCTCTTGCACACACAAAATGTCAACCTTCCTTCTCTCCATCATATCAGCTAATTCTCTACCTTTACCAGTCATGCTGCCAACATTCAAAGTCCCTACCCTCACTTCCACTCTCCTCTCCTTCTTTCTCTCCTTCTCCCTCTGGACATGCCTTCCTCCTCTTCTTCTTCTTCTTTGGCCAACAGTAGTCCAATTTCCACCAGCACCCTGTAGGCTAACAGCACTGATGGCGGTCGTTGTTAACCCGGGCCTTGACCGATCCGGTATGGAATTCTGTATCGTTGTCCGCATATTGACTTGGCAAAGTTTTACACCGGATGCCCTTCCTGACGTAGCCCTTCCTGACGTAACCCTCCCCATTTACCCGGGCTTGGGACCGGCACGAAGAAATACACTGGCTTGTGCATCCCTAGTGGCTGGGTTCAAAACCTTTCCAACTGCAAAGTGCAAAGGGTCACCAAAAGAGCAGAGGAGATTCTTGCAGGTAAACCAAGAGAAAAGCTTGATATAAAAAAGCTTGATATTCCTAATAGGAATACCTGCAATTTATCCCAAGTTTCTACACACTTTTGGAGATAATAAAATAAAAAGTAGTGCTGGGTAAGCAGACGATATTGTTATTGTGATAAATCACATCACGATATTCTGTTCTGCGCATATCGTGAAATCATCAGACATTAAAAACACAGACCATCTGCATGTTTCTGTAAAGAGGGAGTAGAAGTTGTTCTGTTTAATTGGATCCACAGCAATAAAGTGTGTAAAATGTTGCTGAAAGTTGTCTTGATATGTTTGTGGCACTGCCGGTTCTGTCTTCTCCATGACAACTGACTGAAAATAAATGTGCAATGTGAAAAACTATCAAGCTATTCTATTTGTGCCATTTCACTTCCAGTACTATATTCCACACTTTCCCACAGTAATACACATTACACTCTCTGCCATGTGTGGATGCTCTCTGTCTGAGACTGTAGTGTCTGCATCAGTGCAGGATCATGTCACGTCCTATGTTGTCTTAGCACCGTGGATCTGGAGAAAAACTGTCGATTTCCTGAGTAAATGCTTGAAAGGGCAAAAACCTGCTTGAGTTGACCTGAGCCGCTGCTTTTCGGGGCGCCTGGCCCTTTAAGAGGAGCGGGACGGCGCTGCTCGCGCACCATCAGGCAGCAGATTTCAGAGCGCGAGCTGTCGGCTGATGGAAGAGCGCAGGGTTTCGCTGAAGACCGAGACACAGAGACACAGAGACACACACACACTGAGAGAGACAGCTCTTTCAGAATAAACTTCATTTGCGGGAATGGGGGGTGGACTGTGACTCTGCAGGAGCAGTGAGAGAACCTCCTGGGCGGTGAAGATGGTGTCTTGGATCATTTCTCGGATGGTGGTGTGAGTATCTCTCTCTCTCTCTCTCTCTCTCTCCCTCCCTCCGCTGGTTTGTTTTCAGGCTCTGCGGATGTTCCCCCCCCACAGCTCCGAAAATACCCCTCGGCGCGCCTCCTCTCACCCCTCTTCCCCTCTTCCCCTCTTCCCGGTCCAATGCGGGGTGTGTTTTTTCCGCCGCTCTGAAGGATGAGCCGAACCGCGGGTTTAAGTGAAACGGCCTCTTTACTCCGCCGAGCCGCCGCCTGCACCAGCAGTGTCGTCGTTCAACGGACAGTTTTATCTTTCCTCCTCACATACTGTTCATCTGCGCGTACTGATCGATTGATGGGGTCGATGACGTTTCTCCAGGAAGGTTTAGACGTTTCATGCACCAAACTGAGACCGATTACCGTTTAGAGCCTGATACATAATATATACACGCGTGTGTGTGTGTGTGTGTGTATACATATATACGAGAGGGAGATTTGATCTTGTCCATATATTTTATGTATCAATACACGATCAACTGGGCCTTGTTTTTTGTGTGTGTGAGAGAGAGAGAGAGAGAGAGAGAGAGAGAGAGAGAGAGAGAGAGAGAAAGCTATATGTGCACCAGAAACAAGGCCTAGTTGATCTCGTCTCACTTATTTATTTATATGTATATATAAATGTGTGTGTGTGTGTGTGTGGGTCTGTATATGGGGGTCTAATCTGTCTGTGAACACTAGCACATTTGTTTTATCAGCATCAACTGGTTCAGTGTTAAATGAGCAGGTTAAATAAGAGTCAGGTGTGTAATGTGGCTGAGAATGACAAACCTCAGGTATTCTCCTCTTGGCTTGCTGGATGGCTTTGTTTCCTGGAGGATTCTTTGGTTCAGGTGTCATTAGTTTATGCAGACCCAAAGGCCTTGCCCTGTCTCCTCCTGATGCTTGTTGATCTTTGCAAGCAGGCTGAGCCCGGCTGAATTGCCTGCACTAAGATGGCCATATGGACTGAAGGAAGGCTTTCATTGCCTATGACGTTCAGTTAAAGTGGTCATTATTTATCTGATGGATCTACATCTCTGTGCATGGCATGCACTCAGGAGTGATACGTGGTCCTGGAGAAGAGGCGAGATGCATTGTGGGAGTGGGATGAGTCTAAATGGGACAGCGTGCATGTGTGGTGCCATGCGCCAGGCGGAGTGCGCCGCCCCGCTTTTGCTCGCATCAGCGGGCACCGCGTACACACAGGCTGCCACATGCGCACTCCTGTTCTTCTCAAGATGCGGTACATCACCAGTGCACTGATCAGTGCACGTGCAAATAAGACATACACAAGTGCAAATAGCTACTGTACAGCGAGCAGTACAAAGACATCTGGCTGTGTAAACTGGCAGTCCGCTCAGATGCACATGCTTACACCATCACAATGCACGGTGATCATACCATTATCTGTATGCAAACTCAGATGGAAAACAGCTGATCAGCATCCACATTTAAAACCCACATGCAGCCTACACACAGACAGAATATGCTGATTAGCACATGGCAGGACACACACAGCTATGCAACACACAGGATCCTGGAATACACCGATACAGTATGTGGATCAGCATGCAGCTGATGTGGGCGAGCCCTGGGCTGGATTTCATTGGCCTCTGGTAGATCAGTCATTGCAGAGGGTTTAGGATTGTGTCACATCAGCACAAAATTGCATCCTGGGTGTTTTTGTGGCTGTGAGTCTGTGGCGTGTGCATATGTGCAATAGGCACGTGTCTGAATGTTTGGCTCGAAGGCTGTGCTCTCTGTCTCTCTGTCTGTCTCTCTGTCTCTCTGTCTGATAAATTATTTATTCTAACTGGTCTCAGTGGCCATAAATTTAGCCTTCAGTTTGTTTTCCTGTAGAAGGACATGGATTGGAATCCTGAACCATCTCGCAGTCTGATAGCATTTTTCAGATGTAACCCAAAAATGAACATTTTATCCCCTTGGGCATGATTTGATGATAAAAAAAAAAAGTTTAGCTGGAAGGCTTTTTTATTTGTTCACAATATGTGAGTTGTATGAACACACAGTATTACATTTAGACTTTCGTTTAGACTAATTTTGCAATATAAGCAGACTAATTTAATTTCCAATTTGGCATCTGAATTTTATATGGTCAAGAATAAGACTAAGACTGTATAATCGATAGTGTTGAGTATAAAAATAAAAAATATAATGGCAACGTGCTCTTCCACGTTCCTTTATTTTGCCAACACAGAGATTATGATTCTTGGGGTTTATTTTGTTATAAAACTGGTCTTCACATTAGATGGGTGGTCCGGCATTAAGTTTCAATAATCATGTTTGATCCATAACATAATTTTTATATCCATAACTGGAGTGTTAAACAATCAAAAATAACATTGAGCTTAAGTTATCGTAACACATAAGGAGAATAGTCAAGCTAGTAGTTAAACAATACAATAGTTAACAATAAATAGTTAAACAATACTCTTCTAACTGTGGACTATAGAAACAGAGAACACGTCCGACACTCAGACAACGGGAACCAAATCAGTTTAGCTGCACAAAGAGGCAGATTATTAGTGATTATGATCTTTTATAATGGGATTTCTTTTCACTAGTCATCATTGAAAGGATTCGTGTGATCTACTCTTATTAGGAAGATAAAGGTTGGATCATTATAAATCATCATCAATAGAGTTTTTGTCATTTTTAGCCTTTTACCGTGATCAGCAGTAATTAAATTATTGGAGAAAATTGAAGAAATTATTGGATTTTATATATTAGAAAAAAAAAAACACTGCACTTTCTTCCAGTTAGTGACTTGTGGTTTTAGAGCAGCAAATGCCTGCTCTAAAACCAGGCATTATCTTTGGGAGTCCTTGTCATAATCCTATGGAGCACTTTGTCCTACACTTGACTGTATGAAGGTGCTGTTGAAATAAAGGTCTGACAAGGAACTAAAGATAAGAACATAATATGAAACAACCATATTTTCTGCAATATGTTTTCTCATTGCCTTCTTCAGATGAGAGGTAACCCAGCAGAGATTTCAGTGTTTGAGTACTCTGACCAGGAAAAATTAAGACTTTTTCACACCCCTAACAAAGTACTACAATTCTTTAATATTCCTGCTGTATATAATATTGGAAACGGTGTCGATTTATAAACCTTGCTCAAATTTGCATTCTGAATGACTGACTTGACTGTCCAGTTCTGGAGGGATTAATCCATTATGCATCAAATCATAAAATGCTGTAAAGAGCTAATGATGCAACAAAGTGAGGACAAAAGATGCACATGGATAATGAAATTTTTGATGACGACATTTGTGACTCAGCCCCTTTTTGCAGTACATATTGTGCTTCCCAGTTTAGGCTGCTTGAGCACAAATAACTGTAATTTAAGACATGCAAATTGGCTCTGTCCTTGCTGAGCATGGCTGGAGTTACTGGAACAGACTGCATCTGTCCTGAGCCAAAGACTAATGTACCTCTCTCCTCAACAGCCTAGCTTTTGGGACCCTCTATCCAGCGTACTCCTCCTATAAAGCTGTGAAAACGAAAAACGTCAAGGAGTATGTAAGTATTCCTACACTCAGGCCTTCAGTGCTTCTGTTTTGTTTTTCTACTTACCCTGGCCTTTTGCTAAAGGCAGATCAGCATCATTTTATGGAGGGTGATATGATGGGATATCTGTAAGGCAGCAATTAAGGAGTCATTTTTGCCCTCTGTAACCAAAATTGAGGTTCTTTACATAAATAGGAGTAAGCACTGACCAAAAACTTAATTTATATACACATTTACTGTAATACACGTTGTTGATACTTGAAATTGAAACGCTCATTAGTTTTATTTGTGAACATCTGAAATTATTATTATTATTATTATTATTTTTTTTTTTTCTTTGTTATTTGTAATGGCCGTATTTGGTTATTGAATTTTGTGCTCCATGAGACTGGTGGTGTAATGAAGCATCTGATGATGAGGGGCAGCTGCAGAACCCATAGAGCTCACTCGAAACACTTGTGCTTTAAATATGGAAAAATAGATCAATGTTTAGCTCTCATTTCCTGGTGTCTCCTCTTGCACGTTACTATGGAAACCTCATTCAGACAGCCCTCTGTGATGTCCCAGACATGGGCAGTATTTTTAGCTTCCTTTTTCTCTCATCATTAGTTCTGTTTTAGGGTCAGTTTAAGGTCTTGTAATCATTTAAGAATTTTTATTTTTTTTTTCCATTTCTACTGATAAATTCAGATAACACTGAGGATAAATGTGTTGAGGGTAATACAAACTCAAAATTAGTTTTAAGTTTTCACTACAGAAATATTATTAACAACAACAATTAGTAATTATTATTATTATTATTATTATTATTATTACTTCTTTCAATACCAAAAACAAACAAAAAGAACAATGTTAATGTTGACCTGCACTTAATATGAAATGTATGTCACAGTATTTAGTATTTTAGATTTAATTTAGATTGTTAAAGGAACTGGAAACAAATGACCAGTGCTATAACAATAAATGGTATAATCATATAAATATAAGCATAGGTTATTTTTATGTCTAACTTCCCATATTGCACTGCCCTAAATCCTCCAAAACAGGTGGATAAGAAGGTTAAATTGTAATGAATCATGCAGTTGTTGATCTGAGTGTTCTTTAAGTACTAATGATCCCCACAGTATGCTTCAAAAAGCAAGCTTTGATGTGATGGTGCTGCCAAATTGCCTTCTCCTAGTCTGTGATACAGGACTGCTTGTGATTTAGGATTATCAGAGTTTTTATGGGCAGCTATTACTGTGCATCTTAAATCCACATCTTTTCCCTACCGTTGTCCTCTAGAGCCCCCTGTGTCTGCATTAGATCAGTCATGCATGTTATGTGATGCTGGAGAGGTACTGTGTGTGTATGCTTGGCATATGCGCTGCATGTGACCAAACATGTGCATTTACACGTGTTTATGACTTTACTGTGCTTTGACTAATTCTGCTTGTTTGTGTGTATCCCTCAGGTCAAATGGATGATGTACTGGATAGTGTTTGCGTTCTTTACAACAGCAGAGACCATTACAGATATGCTTCTCTCCTGGTGCGTCATCCTGACAGGCAACACTTGATTTTTCAGTCAGGGAAGATAAAACATGTTTTAGGGTTTGTCTTTGTGTTTTTTGGTTTGCTGGAACATGCAGTTAAAACTGTCCCCTAAAGTGTGTCCCAGAGAATAACTTCGTTTTACTGTTAAACTGCTTTGCTGATGAGGAAATGTAGTAACTTTAACTGTGGGTGGAAAACGGACAGCTTTTAAAAATATTCTATCAAATATCTGGAATATAGTGCATTTTTATGAGCCAGTTGTTCTGAAATATCGAGTGCCTGACTGTAAAGGTTTGGATTCTGAAAGCCTTGAGAGATACAGTACTGTGCAAAAGTTTTAGGCAGGTGTGAAAAAATGCTGTAAACAAAGAATGCTTTCAGAAATATAAATAATGATTGTTTATTTTTATCAATTAACAAAATGCAAAGTGAGCGAACAAAGGAAAAATCTAAATCAGATCAATATTTGGTGTTACTACCTTTTGCCTTCAAACCAGCATCAGTTCTTCTAGGTACACTTGCACAAAGTCAGGGATTCTGTAGGATTATAGTCAGTGTCTGATCAACCAGTTTTACCAAACAGTGTCATCAGTGTCACACGGAGGAGAAACAGTCATGTTTGGAACAACCTACCAGCCGAGTTCCTTCAAAAACTGTGTGCAAGTGTACCTAGAAGAATTGATGCTGTTTTGAAGGCAAAGGGTGGTCACCCCAAATATTGATTTGATTTAGATTCTCTTTTGTTCATTCACTGCGTTTTGTTGATTGATGAAAATAAATGATTAACACTTCCATTTTTGAAAGCATTCTTTCTTTACAGCATTTTTTCCACACCTGCCTAAAACCTTTGCACCGTACTGTATATAGAAATGGTTTTATATTAGTGCACGTTAGTATATCAATCTTGATGCAAGCTGCAATCCTATTGATTTTTCTGTTACTCACTTGCAATTGCTTTTATTTTGTCCTTTCTTTTATTCTTGAATAGAATTACAGTTAAGGGCAGCTGGAAACTTATTTAAATTGTACTTGGTTTTAAAAATATTGTTAAGTATTGGTTGCAACCCTACAAATAATTTTAGCTCACTGTTTTCTTCTATCCTACCACTTGTTTCTTGCACTTATCTCCAAAAGTATGGAGACGGGACTTTTCAGTTACTGAATTCAAATTCTGTTAGGCCACCTCTGCCAAAGCAGGCATTTAGGTTTACACACACACACACACACACACCCACACCCACACACCCACACACCCACACAGCCCTTGTAAACTCACTGCAGAAAATCCTATGTGCCTAAGGTCTCAGTGATTGTTGTCTTGAAGGCTATAAGCCCAGTCACAATTGATTTGTGGACCTTTGTTCTCTAAAGGAATGGTTTCCAACATTAGCCATCTTGAGCAAATTTTATTGCTTTTCATGCTTTTACACACTCCATTCCAGGCTGAAAACTAAGATGAATTAATTGATAAATTAATTCAGATATTCAGGGGTGGTGGGATGAGTGTTCCATGCCCAGGATTGGGAACCACTGCTCTAGAGTGATGTATCTTTGAGATGAGCTGGCCTCACATGTTTGGTTCTAAAGCCCTGTGGCAGGATACAGTACGATTCTAACAGCAGTGTTCCATCAGTGGTAAAGCCTCTCGGTGAAGGAGAGGCTGTTACTGCAGCAATGTGGAAACAAACGTTGTATTAATATTCTTGCTTTTAGAAGAAACTTGTGGTAATGTAGTGTACAGAGAGTAGTCTGTTCTAAACCAATGTTTTTACAGGTTTCCATTTTATTTTGAGCTGAAGATTGCCTTTGTGATCTGGCTGCTGTCACCATATACAAAGGGCTCTAGCGTCCTGTACCGCAAGTTTGTGCACCCCACATTGTCCAACAAAGAGAAGGTACTGGTTCTCAGACCACCTGCTGCATATAAAGCCGTGCTTACTTTGTCCGTTCATCAGGGATAACTGTGTGTTTGTCTTTTAGGAAATTGATGAATATATCACTCAGGCGAAGGACCGCAGCTATGAGACTATGATGCGCTTCGGAAAAAGGGGGCTGAATATTGCAGCAACAGCAGCAGTCACTGCAGCCACTAAGGTGAGAGGCTGCATTTTAAAAGGACTTCTTTCCCTTCCAAAATAGATATCATGAACCAAGAAAGTTTGATTAATTTGCTGATGAGGTTATGGAAAAAACCTTTAATTCATAATTTTATTTTATTTGTTCATAAATTATGCAATTGTCATGGACATCCAATCCCACTGAAGCCCATATTGCTGAAAACAATACTTCTGCCTATGATCGAGAACGTGTCGGAACATAGGGCTTCACAGCTTTCTGCAAATGGGGCTGTGTAGCCGTAGACTGGTCTGACTTCTGCCAAAATCCTCACAATGGGACTAACCTCTCAACTAAATGATGTCCTTCCCTAAAAAATTCATATTTTCCATTGCATCACATGGACAGGCAAGTGGTTGTGACATTTACCTGGAAAACGGGTGGCACCAAGATGAATTATGGGAGGAAGAGAAGGCTGCACTGTGATTACTTTGACACACCACTCCTCCCATTTACATAAATATTCCCACAGACTGAGTAAACCCCTTTGCAGTGACACTATTCCCTAATGGCAGTGTCCTCTTTCAGGTACATAGTTCATCAAATTCCTTATCTTGCTCTGATCAAGCATCTGTGGATGTGCAGGACACATAATTCTTATTCATGAAGGCCCATCTTGCAATTGCAGGACTTAAGGCTCTGCTGCTAAAATCCTGATGCTAAACACCACAAAAAACCTACAGATGTCTTGTGGAGGCCTTCCCTCACTGGGTATTTTGCAGACCTGTAACAATATTAGCCTGGTGATGTTACTATTAAGGGCCATGGTGTAAATTGGTATGTCTGTTTTTCCTAAAGTACAGCTGTTTATAAATGATGATAAAAATTCTGTTATTGCTAGTCCCCGTAGTCGTCCCCCCCGCCACTCAAATTGAGGACCACATAATACAAACCGTCCCTGCACGCTCACTCACTCCCCTTAGACGACAGTATTGTTCTCCAGGCAAAAGATTAGTATCTTGAGACCTGACGTGATCTTGTTACAAAAATAGACATCCTTTTCAAACTTTGGGTACATGATTAAAAACAAACACATTGAGGCATTGGATTGGATTGATCATAGTTTTGATATACTAATCCATGGCGACGGCCCTGGGCTTATAGTTCTTTGTGTCTGTGGTGTAGCTTGTAAAATTCTAGGATATGTGGAAACAGTATCCTGTTATGTGTTGTGCAGGGCCAGGGTGTGTTGTCTGAGAAGTTGCGGAGTTTCAGCATGCAGGACCTTACGCTCATTCAGAACGAGGAGGAGCTGCAGCTGGATGGCGCTGATGACACACACACTGCTGCTACTCTACCCCGTGCTAAAACGGCCACACGATCAGGTACGCACATGCACAATTATGTTACAAAAAGCCCCTTAAATCTAATTGAGAGGTGGTTTTAAATCTGTTTCAAATCTCTGACACTGGACAGGCAACAACCATTCAGATTGGATTTCAAATAATTTTATCATCGTGCAAGTATGGTGGTCCTTGATGTCAGTATATGCAAGTAGAAAGTAGGTGCTACATCACACACAGCTTAAACATGTAGAAACTGGGCTTTTTTGGAAATTTAGGGAGAATATTTTTGCTGGTTACGCTATAGTTTTGCCATGGCTTTCAGCAAAGGTTTTGGGAATATTAATAGGACAGCCTATTAGGTCCAATTTTCCTAATCTAATTTTGTGTTCAGGTACCAGTTGGTGAAATTGTCAACACTTTTTTTTTTTTTTTGCAAAATTTTGCACAATTGCAATTCGCTGATTAGTCATCGCACATTAAGATCAAAACTGATAAATGTGCTTGCTTGACTATTTTTAGCTCCTCTCCACACACAGTATACTTGTGTATGTTGGTTGCCATAGAACCAATGTCAACATGTGACCAAATGCGATTACAGTCTGACTATACAAGTGTGATTTCACTTAAAATTGGATTCTGAACGCTTGAGACCAGGAAAAGGGACAAATCCAGTTTAATCTGCATTGTGACCAAAGATCACATGCAGGCGGTATAATTTTACCATACATATCAGAATGTCTTTAGAATAACAGGATAAAAGGAAGAAAAATATATATTGACATTAAGATTACCACAAATATAGAATCTTTATTCCATGATATTTTAAAACTCAGCATGAATAAATTTTCACAGTAACCATTTGTTATCTAATTACCATTGTTAATTAAATGCTGTTTTTATTTTCTGTTAGGAATGAATATATACAGTTGTGCAGTAAAGCAATGAATTACTGAAGTACAGAACTGAATGACCTAGACATAGGGCTTGTATTTATTAATGCATTATAATTTGATATCTTATTGAAATACTGCTATAGGCATTTAAGTTGAGCCCTCAATAATAGCTTTTCCCCATAGATGGCTTTTCTATTGTAAGTACACAACTGCACATATCCAACTGCTCAGAGCACCAACTGCAGTGCACAACTGCTGTATAGCATGAGTAAGCCTTGCTGATTCACTCAACGGAGCCCAGTGGGCAGCCATTGTCTAAACTCGTTTTTATGCTGATGTTGATGTGACCAGCATGTGATTTCGAAGTGAGACTGTGAAAAAGCTGGGAGGGGGACAGTCATGTGGTATGGGCATGCAAAAGAATGAGAGTGGGAGAGAAAAGAAAGGGTCATATTGTTGAGGTCCAAATAAAGGTTTTTGGCCTAGTTTAAACAGCAGGACATTTTGTCCAAAATTTGCATGAAGAATATCAAGAATTCTACAGTTACAGTAGATCTGTAGAGACTGCTGTCCTCCAGTCAGACCCCAGAAGACAGCAGCATGACTATTTGTGAAGGAAATTAAGGATATCAATGAAGGTTTTGTCTTAGAAACATGTTCGGTTAGCCTGTCGAGCTTTGAATGTGCGCAGTTTAGAGAGAAAGAGGCTGGCACAGAGAGGGGGGTGAGGGGTCAGAGAGGTATGAATCTACAAAGAGCGAAGTGTTTTTAAGCCAGTACCAGTTCCTATTATCCTTAATCTGAGTATTTGAAAAAATTTTGCTTGGTTTAATCATTTCAGTGCTGAACCTAATAAGCCAGATTAATGATGGGCTTTTTTTTGTCTGGTCTTCAAATTAAACCAAACAAAGGTCCTGCTACCTTTTAATTGGGCCCAGAATTTGGCCATCTATCAATCCTGTAAAAAAAATCTTCTCCTTGGGACTTCAGTGCGTTGAATGCTGGAATCAATTACACTCAGTGCAGTAAATACTCAGCAAGATACAATTTCTTTTCTCAAAATAAATAAAATTTGTGTATTCAGCATATTTCAAATACTAATTTAGGATCTGTCCCAGATAATTCAATAAAACTGTGGGAGCATTTCAGCTTTCTTAACACACTGATTAATCTAACCAGTTTAGTTTTATTACATTATAATTCTGAGCTTGAGGTGCTGAACTAAGTTGTTGTGCTGTAACCTAATGGAAACTGACATGATCAAGTGAAGCACCAATTAAATAAGCAGTTGCTGAGTGGAGGTTTAATAAGCCTCTTTCTTTCCTCCTCAGTACGTGCCACACCCATCCAGGCAGACAGCGAATCTCCCCTTAGTTCCCGCTCTGATGACCAATTGGAAGGCAGGACTGAGCATTCAGATGAGGATGCTGCTGACAAAGCACCCAAGCGAACTCCTAGTGTCAGAGCAGCCAAGAAACCAGCCGCTGCTAAATCAGAGGTATATGCACATGCACACACTCTTGTTTATTCACATAGTCTTTATGAAGCAGTCAGTCTAAAATGACATGCAGGCCTCAGCATAAGGAAGTACACTTGCATATTAATGTATGTATCTATGTACTGGTGAACAGTGGACTCACTGTAATGGAAAATTCATGCGAATGGATACCTGCCTATGGACCTATAGACCAAGAGGTTGCAGGTTCGAATCCCACCTCCAGCACTACCACCACTGGGTTCCTGAGCAAGACCCTTTACCCTGAGTTGCTCCAGGGAGATTGTCCCTGTAGTAAGGAAATGGAAGTTGCTCTGGAAAAGAGTGTTTGCTAAATGCTGTAAATGTATATGTAATTGTGGCAGGCTGCGGAGAGGGGTGCCAACCAGTACTGCTTCCATTATTTTTTTTTTTTCCAAGTTCAGATATTCTCATTGTGGGTCAATTCTTTACAATATACTCTATGAAACATGTACATCTAAGCTGCAACTTTTTGTAACAATTACATTTGCATTATTGCTTGGGACAATGTGCTTCAGCTCACTGTTCTATTTTAATGGTCAAACAGGAGTAGTTGTTCCATGAATGAGTGTAGAAACATAATCGTATCGTCACTGCACGACTATGGCAGCAAATGTCTCATTGTATTTATTTACACTGCAGAAAATTATAATGTAGTATTTTTTTTTTTTGTTTGTTTGTTTATGTAGTTTATGGTTGATTTTTGGATATAAAATAATATCCAATCTCTATTTCTGTTTTTGCAATGACTAGGATGGTGCTTCTAGAATTTGTTCACATTCATAAAAATTCTTTCCTCCCTCTATTCCCACATTTCTGTGTGCCTCTTGCTGCAAAAGAATAATGGAAGCAAAGTACAAGGAGTCTCCAGGAGAGTCCTGAATATTGACAAGAGCACCCTAAAGTCTGCAAATTATATAGAATAATCTGTGATTCTTTTGAGAGCAGAAAGGAGAAGCCAAACCAAGTGAGCAAGCCCCCCCCACCATCCCTGTTGACACTTTTTAATCTATTACCCCTCTCCCTTCCCTGCAGCCATCAATTCTTTCCCCCTTAGTGTGTGTGTGTGTGTGTGTGTGTGTGTGTGTAATGCGTAATGCATCTGGTGTATGGCCTGTAATTTGCTGTTTACTTCTCACTGAATTCTCCTTTCTTCTTCACTTTCCCTTTTCATCATGTTTTACATCCTCCTTCAATGGATGCCAGACAACCAAGACAGTGAAGAAACAGCCAAAGAAGAAGAGCACCACTGCTACCAACAATGCTGCTGAGACACCTTGAGTCATACTCCTGACACAGCTGGGGCCACACACACACAAACTCATGTGCACACCGTTCAGCGATTGCTTCTAGACTTGACTTAATCACAGCTATGTTCACAGTGTCTCTCTAACACTCATACAGATGTATTTGAATGGCCTCTCACTCATCCAGGCTTACCTTTTGTGCTGAATTCTTGCATTTTCAGACACTCAAGATCATCTGAGTTGATATCATTGTGTGTGTGTGTGTGTGTGTGTGTGTGTGTGTGTGCTGGGGGTTATCAATACCCAATATATTCGCTGTAAGCCTTACTGGTAATGGAGAATTTGCTAAAGCATTAGGGCAGTAGGCATCAGCTGCTCTCATTCAAGTATCCATGTACTTCTTCCACTTCTCCCCTACGTTTCAGGATGCTGGGTCTTCCAATCAGCCAAGTCCTTTTTTGAGCATGTAGGACGCACACCGTGGGAATAACAGGCAACAGAAAACGAGGCTAAAAAGTAAAAGAAGGAAGGAAATGGTCAAATGCACTCAAGGCTTAGCTTTAGGAGCTTATCAAATGCAGACATAGTGAGTATCCGGAAGAGGTGTGTAGGATTTCAGAGCTGCAAGCACAGCTCTCTTCTGTCTGCACACTACCCATCCTTGATCATTGGCTCTGGAAAAACAAATGCCTCTTTTTGAAGTCCCCTTGCTGAAGAGCAGTTGCTGCAAACACTGAACCTTTGCTCAGCATCCCTCTTCTGTTTGTGTGCTGAAGGTTTAAACACAGGGGCTGGTCTGTTGCTAGGCACATTGAGGATTATATATACATTCTCCTTTACAACATTAGCGTAGAGTATAATGCATTTAAGGCATACAAGCATTAAGAGTTAGTGTTAAGATACAAAGTTCTGTTTTGGCTGCTGAATGGTTCAGCTGAGATACTGCTGAGATAAAGATTTTTCTTGCTGGCGAAACAGTGTTCAGATTACATTCTCCAGAGTTCCAAATATGACTTAATTGTTTGTTTTTATGTATTTTAACTGAGCCAGTATCTTGGAAAGACTGAATTCTGACCAGGTTTCTGCTGACAACTTTTTTTTTTTTTTTTTTTTTTTTTTTTTTTTTTGCATTCTTTTCCAAAAAGTCACTGAATAAACATACAGACTTGTTCTAGATCAGATCAGTTTGCAGCTCTACAGTGAGGTTTCTGTGCAGATTCCTCTTGTAGTTACAATACTGTCCATTGTGTCTTGAGCTTGGAGCAGTTACAACAGTATTACTAATAGTAGTAGCATCCTCTGTGGTATAGGAATAGTATAAACATAGGACTAACAACTGAGTTTGTGCTTGAGTGGCAAAGACTCCATTTATCTTGATGTGTTTCTTTTTGGTTCTGATTTTAAAGTGACTGACCTTTCACAATAAACCTTTTTTCCCCCCTCAATAACACAATTTCAAGCCCCTTTGGAGTTACAGGGAAAATAATAGTATGACATTTGTGCACTATGACTCCAGAAAGTCTGGCAAAGCTAAAAAGCATGTGGGTAAGATTCTGTCTGTGCTGCTTGCGAAATGGACCTCTAAATGCAAAGCAGGAGAGCATGGTGAGGGCTAGAAAAACAGGCAAGGATGCTGTTTTAAATTTGGGTGTGTGACCTCAGCCTCTGGCTGTGATTTCCAAGCTGTCTCAAATGCAATTACTACTGGAAACAGACAGAGGGCGACAAACTCATACAAAAATAACAGCAAGGACCCCATTGCTGGTTCAAATGTCTCAGGTCAGTCCTGAGCTTGGAGCAGCTTCCCTTTCAAATTCTTATCTATATAGTGAATGGGCTGATCCTAGTCCAGGACTCGATGTTTGAAATGTATGTCATGTGGGAGCTCAGCTGTTCTCTGTGGATCTACTGGAATATAAATGTGTATATACTCTAATGCTTCTGACTGTACAGATTGAGCTTGCTTGCCTTACTCTCTTAGACGGTGGTCTTTTAAGGCCTTGTTTTCTTTCTTGTATTCTATCTTATCATTTGTAACTTTTATAGGAGGAAGGCTTGTAACTTGTAAAAAGTATTGCTTGTGTTTTGAATGGGCATTGTTTTAATTTTTTCCATTATTTCTTTCTGGTGTTTCTTAGAATATGGAAACACTACGGAGTTAATCGTTGAAATTAGGTGTGATTAATTCATTAAAGAGTTGTTTCATTTTAACAGGTAGAAGTTATATTTTTGGGTCTCATTTAATATCTTTTTGTGAACCTTATAGAGCAAAGGGATTTTTATTAACCGGTTCTGTAGCAGCTGATGAAAGCTGCACACTAAAAGTCAATTCTCCTGAATTTTTATTTATTTTTTTTTTTGTTAGTTAAAATCCCTATTCTTTTTTGCATTTTGCATTTCTACCAACAAGCCTTCTTAAATTTTGAAGTTTTTGTTTGGGGATGACAAAGGATTGCACTGAGCTCGAGATGGTACATGTGATCTCAGCATCTCTGAAATTTTTTTTTTTTGTTTTTTTTTTTGTTTTCTTATTTATGCATAGACAATTCAATGGATTAGTTTTTGGTTAATTTTCTGTTTGACACCATTACTTGCAGTGTGTTTGCGAAAAGTATTATTGTGCTTAGGACTTGAATTTGTGAGAGAATATTCAGCACCAATGTATTGTTTGTGCCAATTGTGAATACTCCACTGTATTGAGAATGAGACTGAATTGGGATTTGTCAGAAGACTAAGTAATGACTGACATGAACCAATTAAAAATAAAGACCACTCCAACACTTGTGGGGACTACCTTTTTTTTTGTTTACTTTATTTACACAGTAGTGTTGAACTGAGAGTTAAAAAGGGACATTTTATGTCCTTAACTATGTAGACAGCTGCTCATTAGGGCTGAACAATTTAGGAAAAATATCTCATTGTGATTTTTCCTGACCTATATTTAGACTGCAATTTAAACATGATTATTTAAGTGAATTTTCACCTAGACTTGTTTTTTGGCCAATTGACATGAAATGTTCTGCAGATGTTGGTAACAACCCAAGTAATCCATTTTATCTTCAGCATCCTGCCAAGTAATAATCTAAAAGTGTGTGTGGTAAATGTAGGATATGATTTGAAATTACAGCCTTTTTGATGTGAACTTTTTCAATGAGCAGTTTTGAATTCTAAAATAGTTGTTCAGCCTTAGTGTTCGACATTTCTTCTGAAATCAATGGATTAAATAAATGTCAGCCTTAAAACCTCTGATCTGCATAGGCTTTGCACTAGGACTTTCTAACATTCAACCACAGGGGCATTAATGAGGGCAGGTGCTGATGCTGGATGATATGTTCTAGATCACAAATGCAGTGCCAGCTCATCCCAAAGGCTGGTGCTTTATCAGTCCTGCTTCATGTTGTTCTGCTGTTCCTGAAGCAGATAACTGGCATTGGCTATGGTGACTAGGCTTATGTGTCTTAGTCCCATTTTGGCAAAGCATGGGCATTAAACATCTGCGTCAGCAAGGGATGCACTTTAAAAGAATAGTCTGGATTTATTTACATAAATTCAGCTTTCCATTCACCCCAGATTTGGTTGGTCTGCAAGAGAAGATTGTAATTAACTTCTGATTAAGTATATTATTCAGGTTTATGTGTGTATGCTATAAGTACTGTTTTTTTTTTGTTTTGTTTTTTTTAAAGGTTTGCTGCTGAAGTTGTTCAGTACTTTGCTCTTCAAAAATCAACCATATCACATTTAGACCACATACAGTCAATCAGGAAGATGTTTATGGTTAGACCTACAGCAGTGTGCATTGCAATCAAATGCTACAACTCTGTGATCCAAGTTCTCAAACTTGAGTAATTTCCATAAAAGTTCAATTTCAAAACATTTCTCTGACATCAAAATCTGATGAAGTGGTGCAGACAGATGGATGTTGTTTATGATTTATCTTTAATACTACTGAGGCGCTAACACCAGCCCTGGTGTTTTCTGTAAGTGGTGGAGTTTTGTTTAACAGTTTACTTAAATGATACTGTGTCCTAAAACTTATCCCATCTCTGCATCAATTTTCTGTTAGCCATTTATTAATAAATTGTTTAAAGCAATTCTTCAGAAAAACAATTAAATTAATGTGTAATTGATCATGAATAAGAGCAGGGAAAATAAGTATTGAACATGTCAGTGTGTTTCTCAGTAAATATATTTCTGGGGCTTTTGGCATGAAATTTACACCAGATGTCAGTAAAAACCATGCGTAATTCACAGACACAATGAAATCAACACAAATAATTCCATAAATTATGTGTCGTAAAGTGGAATGACACCGGCAATAAGCATTGAACAACAAGGCATGCAAAGCCAAGAAACCAGCTGAAATATGTCAGTATTTCTAAAGCAATCCTGACCCCTATCATTATAAATTAATATCAGGTGCTTTAGTCCCGATTGATGGCCTATAAAAAGGTTTCTCATCACCAAGGTATCACTCAAGAAGTATCACATGATGGGTAAAAGAAACAAGCTCTCAAGATCTTCACAACCTTATTGTTGCCAAACATACTGAAGCTTGTTTATATTTTTCTGTGCATGGACAAGCTGAGGAAATACTGGGACAATATAGTCTGGTGAGACTAAGACCAAAATGTAACTCTCTGGAAGTCATTGAACACACCATGTGTGAAGGAGAAATGACACTGCACATCACCCTAAAAACACCATACCAACAGTGAAGTATGGAAGTGGCAACATCATTCTGTGGGGATGTTTTTTCAGCATGCGGTACAGTACAGGTAGACTTCATTTAATTGAAGGAAGGATGAATGGAGAAATGTACCAGGACATTCTTGATAAGAATCTACTACAGTTCACCAGGATGCTGGAGATGAAACAAGGGTGGACATTTCAGCGAGACAATGATCCCAAACACAGTCAAAGAAGCTTAATTGGTTTCAGAGAAAGAAAATAAAACTGCTAGAATGGCCCAGTCAATCACCTGACTTAAATCCAGTTGAAAATTATTGAAACAGTTGAAGATCAGAGTTCATAGAAGAGGAACCTTTAGGGTTTGAAGACAGTTTGTGTGGAAGAATGGGCCAAAATCACACCTGAGCAATGTGACTAGTTTCTCCATTCAGGAGGCGTCTTGAAGCTTTCATTACCAACAAAGGCTTTTCCAAGTTATTAAATAGATTTCAATACTTATTCCCTGTTTTATTCTGCTTTATTAATTTGATTTATAATAATAATAATATTGGTATGTGTGGATTACATGGGTTGTTACCCACATTTGGTGAATATTTCAGAACAACAGCCCCATTAGAAATATATTTACAGAGAAAAACTTTGACGTGTTCAATACTTATTTTCCCTGCTGTATTTTAAGGTGACGTGAATAGGGAGTGATGGTTAGTATTTTGTTAAATTCAATTAACTTAATTAATAATCACATTATAGTACACAGTGTGTAATATTTGTATTTAATTTTGTGAATATTCACTGTTAAAATGGCAAAAAGTGTTCTTAATGTATATGTAATACTCAGTTTTGTCACTGAGTGTCAGTGTTCACCCAAGTACACCATAAGGTTTGGAAGCCTAGTCGTGGGTTTTGGAGTGTGTGTTATTTTTTTATAATGGATCCCCTTGTTATGATGCGATTAAGTACAACTGAACTTTGAGTCAGTAATAAAAATAATCAGTTGTGTTCAAACAAATGAGCAATTCTTTGAAGAACCTGTAACTTTTGTCTTGGTGACTTAGCGTCATATGGCATCAGCTGAGAAAAATCCAGTTTAAAAGCTTTTAATTAGGCAGTAACAGATCAAAAGCATCAACATGCACAAGTATATAAAAATACAAATATATGCAAAGTAAGTAGCAATTTTATGTATTTCAAAAAACTTGTTTAACCTCTTGCTGCTTCGGTGCTAACTTTAAAAAGCAAAATATGCATTTTAAACATGTCGCTGATCAGGTGTCATGAAAAGTCTCATGCTGTAAAAGTCAGAAAAGCGTACAGCCCATGTTTTCTTCTTTTTTCCTTTCTTCTTTGAACATCAAAACAGGTTGCTTTAGTAACTGCATCCTACTAACACCAGACACATTGTGGTGTGATCTAACAGTGTTTTCATTTCTAAATACAATTTTGCTTAATTTTTCAAGGTGCACTTTGTGTGAGTGACAGTGTGAGTGCATGTGTGTATGACTGGGTGTATCTAAGGTACACATCAGAGTGTGTATGGTCCGGACTGGTTGCATAAGGCTCTGCAGTGACTGAATTTCATTACCGCTGCAGTTCTGGCCTGCAATGAGGGGGCTTATCCATGTGTGTGCGTGTGCTCCATATCCACAAACTAACACATTTGAGGGAATCCCTAGGTTTGCCAAGTAGTTGCATCATACTCTCTGTCTCTCTTTCGCTTTCTTTTTGGCTCACCTCTTCTCAGTAAATGAGTGTATGTGTGTCCTCCTGCTTGGTGGCTCTTCCTCCCTCTCTTTCTGTCCCCCAGAGACTGCAGAGCTGCCTGGTTTGTTGTGAGAACCTCTGGCTGACGTCAGGGGGACAGACCCTTTAGGCTGTTACACAACCTGGTGTGGGATGATGAGTGGGTGTGTGGGGGCATCCTCTCAGCTTTCCTCTACTTTTACAAGGGAAAATGCCACGTTTATAGCTTGATACAGTGGCTGCTTGCAGGAACCAGTTCCTAATCGATCTTCCTGATACAGCACCTTTTATTTTAGAGTGTGTGAATTTCTAAAATATTCTCAAAACTGTCTCAGGCATCAAGCAGTGTAATCATAACCATTCCAGACACACTGCTTTTGAAGAATGGAGAATTTTATATTGAATACCTTTGGCCAACGGAACCTTCTGATTATGCCAAAAAAATTCACAAGCCTATTTGGACGTTCTGTTGATTATTTTGTAGATATTTTTCACTCTCCCACTAAAGAAAAGAGTGTTATGTGATGCATAAACATTGTTCACAGTGTTTATGCACCACATGGTGTGTGGTGATGAGGTTGCAGGTTCAAATCCCACCATCCCATCATCTATCATCTATCTATCTATCATCCCATCATCATCCCAGCACTATCACCACTGGGTTCCTGAGCAAGACCCTTAACCCCAACCCTTAACCTTTAACCCTTGCTCCAGGAGGACTGTTCCTGTTGTTAGGAACTGGAAGTCACTCTGGAAAAGAGCGTCGGCTAAATGCCATGAATATAAATTTCAAAATTGCCATTCACCCCCAAATCAATACAGTTTAATCAGCAAAAAACTCCGTCTTATTTATTTTTTTTGTGATGTCTCACATTTAACATTTCTCTGTTGAGTCTAAAATGACCCAATGAAATGAATTATATAGGAGTTGCCCTGGATCGGAAGATTGAGGGTTCCATTCCCTCACCAGTAGGTTGCCCTGAGGGACCCTTGAGCATGGTACTGTCCCCGTCACTGCTCTCCGGGTGCTTTCAATAACTGCCCCCTGCTGCACGTGTGTGTATGGGTGAAACGCAGAGGTTGAATTTCATTGTGTTGTGCTGTGCTGCGTTTCACAAAGACAAGGGTAGTCACATTCACTTTCATAACACAAGTACCAGTTAATCTATTTTTACTTCAATTCTTCAGCTTAAAAAGCATACAGTACTGGTCAACCTCACACACTTCAAATCAACCTCAAACTTGAAATTACCCACCACCACCAGGACACCCCCACTCACGTCTGTGGAGTGTGATGCTGTTATCTCTAAAGTGTATAAAGTTCACACAACTGCATTAAGAGGCTGGAACGTGTAATTTTATGAGGATTTTTTGTGCAATGCTGTAGGTGACCACCAGGGGCCCTTGTTAGATCAGGAAATACTGAAGTGCCAGCAGTACAGCACTCAGTCTATATAAATTCCTCAGTTCATGCCACTGATCATGTTTTGCTTCATGTAATTATGTCAGACACGTAAAAACTTCTTTTAAATCACAACAATTTCTCTCCAAACAATCCTGAATTAATCTTGTGGATGTGGGAGTCAATTCTATGATGTCACTTGTTTTGTTCGTTAAAAGAATTGTACTTTCCTCTTTTATGTCTGTACCCACAGACATTATCTTTTACATCACAAATAAAATAATATTAGAACAAGAGCTTGTACATGCTTTACATATGAATCAAGGTACATATGTCAGATTAAAATGAAGTTAAAAGTGCAGAGAAAAACTCACCTATAATAGAAAGCAATAGGCAGGTGCCAAAGCCACTTCCCATTGGTGTATTGATTCATCTGATTTTCTGTTCTTAGTATATTACAGTGATATATGAATGTGGTCATGGAGCATATGATACATGAAGAATGAAGAATATTGATTTTAGGAAGCAGCAACTGTCCATGAATACTCTTCTAAACAGAAACAAGCTTTTGAAATTTAGCTTTGAACTCAGGGGTTAATATCCTGTAGTTATTTGACTGAAAAATGATGGATTGTTTCTATAAGGAAGAGGTTTTACTCTTTCTTGGAGTTATTTACTTCTTCCTGTCAAACACTCAAACACACACACACACACACACACACACACACACACATACACACACACACACACACACACATCAGGCAAATAAGAATGTTCAAGGCTGCTTGGCAGTGACTTGTGCGGATGTGAGCAAGTGAGTCATTGTGCCAAGGAGGACTCCTCAGCAATGGAGCTTCCCAGCACAAACACCGCATGCACACACACACACACACACTGAGTCAAAAATGACACCCCAAACCAAGCTTCCCTGTGGGGGGTTGCAAGAAAGGCCACATAAACTGCTCTGCAGACACCCTGGTATGTTGCCCCCTGAGAAATATTCACCAACTGCTCACACCACCTGTAGTTCTGGGTATGTGTGTTTCCCTGTATGTGTATGTTTGCAGATGAGCCTTTGGAAGAAGTGTCAAAAACAATTTAGGTTAAAAGTTGTATATCAAAGCTTTGGATGCAGTTCCACAGCACGACCATATACAAAAGTCTCCTGTGAGGTAAAGTCCTTGCACAAGGGCTCAAATGGTGTTAATCCAGATTAACAGAGTCAGACTCGAACCCACAACCTCTTGCACCAGCACCTTACCTCACTAAAGCTCCTTGTGGTTCAAATCCTGAACATCAAGTGCAAAAGAGGGAACAAAATTCATTTTATTAGCCTTGTTTCCAGAAGTGATACTGATCTGGTGTCTTTTGAGAGAAATCGAAGTGATGGCCCAAAGTGTGTCAATGTGTTAAAAGAGCATGATTGTATTTTAAACATTATACATTATTAAAATGCTCTTATTTTGCCCACTCATTACATTCTCCACAATACAGTGTGCTGTTCCTTCACAGAATGGATAAAATGAAGTCATCTATAAAAATATGCTTTCATGCATAACTTTTGTTATGCTCTAATGTACGTCACTTGCTTTCATGTGTGTTTCATTACTGAACTTTTCCTCCCATCTCCGTGTGTGCTGAGTCCAAGACACACGCTGGTTTGTTTGCGTCTTGTCCAATCCTGCTTGACGCTTTGTTTGTGTCTCTTCTCATCCCTCGCTCCATCTCTCCTCCTCCCCTCCATTCTTCTCCCTTGGTAGCCATAGCAACGTGCGCAGAGATTGTGTGGGGCCTCTTGCAGGTGACACAATGCGGGCTAATTACTGGCACTTAGCTTAGCGCTAATTAGAGTGAGCCAGGCTAATGGGGGGTCAAGTGGACCCGCTGATCCCTCCAGCCCTTTTTTACCTTCAGCACCCCTCTCTCCTCGTCTCTTCACCTCATCTCTCTTTTTATCTCTCTGTCACCCTGGCTTTTGGCTCTTGGACTATTCCTCTCTCTCTCTCTCTCTCTCTCTCTCTCTCTCTCTCTCTCTCTCTCTCTCTCAGGCAGCTGGCCTGCTTGCCGGGGGTTGAGAGGTTGACCTTCAGGCTCTCCAGGTTTTCTCAGCGTCTGATCAAACACGGAAATGAATTTCTGCCGAGCCGAGGGCCGCTTCATCTAATTTGGTCAAGGTTGGCTGGCCTCTCCTGCCAGGAGCTCAGAAGTACTCCCACCTTTATCTTTCTCTCTCACCATCTTCCATTCTCTCTCACTCTTACTTTCATTTCTCTCTCTTTCTGCCACAGTATTTTGTCTTTCTCCCTTTCCTCTTTCCATCTGACTTTCTCTCTCTCTCTCTCTCTCTCTCTCTCTCTCTCTCTCTCTCTTTATCTCTTTATCTCTTGTTCTCTCTGGTGATCTCTCTGCCCGTCTCTCTCGTTCTCTATGCCTTCTCTCTACTTTTTCACTGCCTTGCTGTGCTCTTTTTCAGCACAACCTGAGCTTGTCCTCATAATAATGTCACTTAAGCTGACCACCCCTCCCCCTTCTAGCTCCCTCATAAAGGATTTATCTTACCTTTGATAAATGAGAGCGGATAAGTAGTAGGGACTGCCCTGCTGGGAGGAGATGAATGGAGAGCATACATAAGAATAGGTAAGAGGATGGAGGGATGAGGGGATGGAGCTTAAAGTGGATAAGGTCAGTACTTGTCAGCAGCCTCGCTGCGTTTACTGGTGTTTACTGTAGAGCTCCTGTTGAGGGGACACCTGGTGTGCTGTCATCATCTGCCACACACAACACATAACACACACACACACACACACACACAGATCTATCTATCTATCTATCTATCTATCTATCTATCTATCTATCTATCTATCTATCTATCTATCTATCTATCTATCTATCTATCTATCTGCCCTATATATATATAACATTTATTATATATATATATATATATATATAATATAAATATATATATATATAAAGGGTATAAATTTATTATTTATTACATTTTTTTTACATATAGCTTCAAAATATCATGATTAATTGTCTATAGATAGTAACAAAATTTCCCCTGTACATTATATACTTTTCACTGAACTTGACAGAAGAAATAAAATTTGGCTAATGTAGCAAAATTTTATTTTATTCATATTTTATTTTTCTAATTTATCTACATATGCATGCATGAGTGTTTCTGTGCATCTATTTATATGGTGTGTGTATATGTGCCCAATCTTTAGCCTAATTTTCTCTTAGTCACTTAAAAATGAATGCAATGTAAAAAAAACCCTTTAGCTTGTCGTCACCCAAAGTCATGACAATTTTATCCTGAGCAAGCAAACACACACATACACATACACATACACACACAGACACACACATACACACACACACTCCAAAGGACAACAACACCACAGAGCTTAACGAAGCCTGTTATTCGACATCTTTGAGTGCACTCATCTTTTTTCACCTTCACTTTCCTGTTTTCTGACTCAGGCGCTCTCCATGGTGCTGAAAAGTCTCTCTGTATTTCCATATGCGATGTGAGTGAAAGCAGAGAGAGAGAGAGAGCAAGAGAGAGAGAAAGAGGAGCAGAGTGGAGAGCTAAAATTAAAACGAGCTTCATTCCTTATTAATGAGTGGCTTGTTTAGACAGACCCGGAGTGCTATTTAATGTATGATGACAATGATGTCAGTCTTGTGGGACACCTCCCTCCGTTTCCTCCTCATTTCATTTCAGTCCTTTACATAACTGACGACTATGCACACGTTACACTCGTTCTACTGTCCAAGCGTAGGTGGCATGAGGATAAAAGGGAGTTTCCTACTGTAAACGACTCATAAGAAAAGTGAAAAAAATCAACCTGGTGGATTGGCACAGTTGCACAATAGCAGAGACTGAGAAACACAGGCCATCCAGATGCACTGGTCTGTCGAAGAACAGACCCAGGAGTGTTCTTTCGAGCAGCAGTGTTTATGTATGTGAACCAAAATGAAAAACAGGCAATAGATGAGCAAGTGAACATTAGGCAGAGGCTTTAGAAGTGGACTGCATGGAGGAATTGTGTTAAAATGATGCTGTAGCTTTGATAGTGCTGGTTCCTGTAGAGCGAGGCAGAGTGCTTGATCTTTCACTGTGAAGTAAATGATAAAACGGAGTGTGTGGTTGGAGTTTGCTCTCTCCTGCCGTGCTGGCCAGGTTTAAAGACACGCTCGGACGTGTGATGTGTGTGCTGCCGCGCTGCAGCTCTGAGCAAATTGGCCACGACCCGCTGTGTTCCAGCCACATCCACCTCATATTGCAGCTCATTACTGCTCTAATTCAAAGTGGCTGAGATACCACACACACACACACATTACATCACACACACACACACACACACACGCACACACACACACATACATTTACGTAGATATGCCTCTATATGCTGCTCAGCCATGACATTAAAACCACCTGCCTAATATTGTGTAGACCCCCCTTGTGCCATCAAATGTGTGTGTCAACTACAGTGCCTCACTTAAACTACACACACTTGTGTATGTGTGAACAAGTGTGTGTGTGTGTGTGTGTGTGTGTGTGTGTGTATTGAGAGTATAGTTGGAGATATATGATGTTTGTGAGTGTACTTGTGACGTGCGTGTGTGTGTTTGTGTGTGTTTGTGTGTGATTGTGTCTATGTGTGTGTGTATGTGTGTGTTTATAGGTGCATGAGTGACACAGGAGTGTTCTGACAGTTGCCTGGAAGATCTTATAGGGCAGGATGCAGGACAGTGAAAACACACCAATTTGTTTCCCCATTCCGGATTGATGAACACACACACACACACACAAACACACACACACACAAACACACACACGCACACATGCAACAGTAGTAGAGAGAGTCACCATAGTTTGCTTGCAGGCTGAGCTTTACCTAACAGACAAGAGAAGGTCTTAAAAAGAGTGAGAGAGAGAGGGATAGGGAGAGGGAGAGAGAGAGAGAGAGAAAGAGAGAGAATGAGAGAGAAGAGATAAGAGTATACAGAGAGCATGTGAGAGGAAGAGGCAATAAGAAAAGAGGGGAAAGAAGGGAGAGAAAAGAGGGCTAAGAAGAGGAAAAAGTGTGGAGAACATGGAAGAAAAATGGGTGAGGGGAAAGAAAATATGCAGTGGGAGAATGTAAAGTGAGAATGAGAGAGACGCGAAATACACACACACACACACACACACACACACATACACAGCAGCAGTTGAAAGGCGTGTAGTGGTGTCAGGAGAATGTGGCTGAAACGCAGCGCAACCAGTGTTTAGTAATAATGCTGTGAGCCCCCTGTGGCCGCTAATCATCAAACCTTTATTACCTTTCCTTAACTCCCACATGCTTTATATACCATGAAACCCTCCTCTTATATTTTACACAACAATTTAAATCAAGCTGATGTTTGCATCCCCAAGCTTATTATACAGTGATTAGATTGGAAACAATGCAAAGGATGTCCAGAAAAAAAGAAGTGTTGCATTTTCCCTGAAACCTTGTAATGAACTTGAATGGGGTAACTATATTCTAAACTTTTAATCATAAATTTGTGTTTAAGCTGATGCGATCATTGTATTATGATTTTAACTGTAGAAAAAGTTGTGTTAGGTGTACAAAAAGAAAAATTATTATAAAATAAAAATTTTTTTTTTTTAAACATACATAAAACATAAAACACGTTTTTTGACATAAAACAACAGGAAAAAGTAAAAAAAAAAAAAAAAAAAAAAAAAAAGAATAAAAAGAGAAATGTAGCTGAAGAGTCAGCATTGAATTATTGTCAAAATTATTTGTCATGTATCTAT